>LQRL01184745.1:16761-32909 GCA_001703475.1 Hydroides elegans
TAGCGAAAATGTGTCGGTGTACTTGAGCGACCCCGTTATGTCAACACTGGTATTAAAGAAGCAGGCAATAAATACATCTTTCTTTATTTTTCGATAAGAATAGATCGACGTCAAGTCATTACTTACCTATATCGACCCTATTTTTCACCTAAAAATATGCACATTTGTATTTCCGTTGAAAAATAGCGGGACATAAAATGATGTATTGCGAACTTGAAACCTATGGCATGGTAAGATATAATTAACCATTTGAATAATGCAACAGTGAACTGAGAAAAAACCGCATACCTTTCCCACATTATTAAAAAATAAGCGTGCAATTTATTAACTATGCGCTAAATTAACTATCTTTTAATTATATATGTTGGGTTTCAAAATTACCCTATGCACAGGTAGGTTATGAAAACAAACATTCAACATGGAGGAGAACTGACATTAGATAAAGCAACATATATCTATTAAAGGATAATTAAACTACATTAATGTATTTTATATATAGTTTATAACGGACCCCTGGGTCAATCGATATGTTATTTTATTTTCAATGTGTGTGTTTGTTTTTCTTAATTCCTTTCTTTTTAGTTTTTTTAATATTTATAAATAACATTTCACTGATCAATTCAACCTCAGAATCACAACATCGCAGATGCAAATAATGCTGTGTTTTATCACATTTTTGCAATCAATAAATCCAAAAAAGATCTCCACATTCCTGCTTTGATCATTCGATCAGGAAGATATGAATTGGTTCGTAGATCTCATAAATAATGCAGTTTTGTGCTTTATGAGGTTTCATTGACATCAAGCGAATCTTTTCATAATTGAAATATGTTATCGAAATACAATCTGAGTAAAAATGTAATAGGATAGGGGGCCTACTTGGAAGAAAGATTCGAGTAAAGTTGGAAATTGTGAAAGCCTTTAACGCACGCGCGATTTAGGTGTCAAAGAGATCCTGCGAGAAATGGATAGGTATAAAAATTATAATTCAAAAGTTGTTGTCCAAATATAAATGGTTTATAAACACATACTGAATAAATGTGACTCCGCGTATTATCCGGAATTGATGTCTTGAAAATAGTGCAAAGTCAATTATTCATACGTTAAAACCAAATTCAAGTCTTCAAAGAGTTGCGCAAAAAATACGGGACGAGAAAAAAAAATTGCTTATCGCGAACAAGGGAAAATGCGTAGGGGCATAAGATATTTCGACATAAAAATGCTTCTTTTACAGGCAATAAACAAAGGTTGATGATACGACTACACTTAGGTTGAACCGAGTAAAAAATAAAATAAATAAATTTGCCCGTAAACAAATTTGGTCAGTTGCCAATTATCTTTAAAGTACAGAAAAAAAGTTATCTTTGAAGGATGCTTGATGAAAGTGAATGATACCACCTAAACCATTAATAAATTTAAATGAAATATTTGACACATTAAATTTATCAAAACATTTTATTGTTATCCATTACAAACTAAAAGGAGGGTATGGGACAGATTGTGAGCGAGAACGATACAGATTTGGAGCATGTATGTGCTCAAGAAAAAAAAATCCAAAGAGATAGCCAGAACCAAAAAAAACGCAAATTAACCTAAATAAGGACCAGTCATACTTCAACCTCCACACCAAACAAAAAAAGTAATTTCTTACAAGTATGAACGCAAATTCGGCCAAATCAGTCCTTTCGAAGACAAGATAAGGTTTCGCTTTACAATAGAAGGTACTACAACTTGTTCAGCAACAAAAATATGTGTTATCATCCCTTCGAGGGAAACCTGGAAGCCTGCCTATCTCCTCTGTTTGGGTGCATTGCTATCTCTTTGCGTTCTTCTGGAGATATACGAGAAGAATCCATGTAAAATTGTCTGGACTTTCTCGAAATTAATGCGTGTAGCCAGACGGCTTTGGATCACAGCCCGTCTCGCTGATGCCGCAACAATGAAGAACAATGAGGTTGAAATATAAAATAATAACGTCCCATTCTATGACATATTGAAACCCCGATTTCCATCAATGCACGCATTCAATATACGAGTAGGACTGTCTTGATGTCGGGACGAAGTCAAACCGGAAAAGATGTTTGGCAACATTTTAAAATTCGTGTCACCATCTTTAAAATCCCGACAAATTGGTTTATCTGAATAGATTTGTCTGTCGTTTCATCTTTTAATGTATGTTGAAAGAAGACTTCATTTTTATCAATCCATTACCTTTTTTTCATTTTTGACAAATTTTAACTGATCTGAACCAGACGAAAATGTGACCTTAAGACCTGATATCGACTCATCACGTTTGAAAAAGAAAAAAAAATCATTCAACGTCAAAACATAATGAAAGCCTTTAAAGTATATTTCGAAATCGCTATGTTTTTTCGTGCAAATGGATTAACTTTCAATCAAAATCTCAAAAATACCAAGCATCTTTCAACGGGCTGTAGCATTTGTGTTAGAAAAAAATCACGAAAGAAACATTTGTATTTGCTATTTTTGCCTTTAGCCTTTTGACTTTAACCGCACGATTTGTGTAAATAAAATTTTACGTTTTCCAGCATTTGATTAGTGAAGACAAGTTAAGTTATGTGCAAAATAGCGGATGTTTATGCTATCAGTCCATTTCTTTTATTTGTTAAAACTACAGTTTTAATATGGATTAAAATAGGAGATATGCAGGGTGTCAAGCGACTAGTGACCCAAAAAATATAGGAGATGGGCGAAAATATAGGAGATTTAGACCTGAAATATAGGAGAAATATAGGAGATTTGGCCTGAAATATAGGAGAAATATAGGAGATTTGACCTGAAATATTGGAGAATATATGACATCTTAATTTGATAATCGGCTGCACCTATTCCAGAAAACAGCACTCGAGAGAAAATCATTGCGCGGTAGCACTTATTTTTGAATGGGCATCCATGTCAATTTCTCTGCATCATTCGACTCGAGGGCGCAGTCTGAATGCAACCATGTTCAGGGTGACCAGTCAGTTTCTGATTCCCTAAATTTCCATGATTTCATCTGATTTTCTCCCTGATCCAAGATTTGAATTAGTACTTCATAGCAACCCAGAACAATAATTAGTTAACATCAAAGCGTCGAAGACACTAGCCAGCATTTTAAGGTAACTTTCAAAATGCGAGCGCCGAAGGCGCGAGCGACCTTTTTTATAAGAGAACCCATAATAATGAATAAATATTCAATATGGAACAAAATTTCCACGAAAGTGAAAACAAAATGGAAAGAAAAACTACTAAAGACGATTTTTAGGACCACAAAAATCAACATTATATGCATTTGAATAAACAAACAAACCCTATTTTGAGCGATTTAGATAACAAATAATCATGTGAAGACGAAAATATAGGAGAATATAGGAGATTATCCTTAAATATAGGAGAAAAGTAGGAGACCCCCAAAATATAGGAGAATATAGGAGAAAGTAGGAGCGCTTGACACCCTGGATATGAGAGCTGAAATTTTTATGGGAGGGACATAGGTTATGAGAAACTGATAGTTATCTACGTAGCCTTCAGCCCTTCCATGCAGTCATACGAAAAGTTAAGATGATGCCAGGCAATTACAGATTTGCTACATAGTTGGGAGAAGATGACAGGGTGTAGCATAAGCTAGAATTCTGCCTCGGTAATTTTTCGAGGGTACTTGAATTCTGCTTCGGTGTATTCGATATTGCCTCGGTATTTTTCGAGGGAACCTAAGTTCTGCCTCGGTAGATCCGATTTTCTACCTCGGTAATTTTTCGAGGGTACCTCAATTCTGCCTCGGTAATCTTGATTTACCCTCGAAATTACCGAGGGTTTCGACCCTTATGCTACACCCTGAGATGTTATTTCACTTATTAGCTAAAGAGGAAACCTAAGAATGAAAAGTCCGCTGGATGTTTATAAACAGTTTGACATGGTGCATGATGGTTATTGTAACAACTTGTCTAAAGGTGCATGCCACAAAAACAGTAAAGGTTAACATAACCCTCGGTCGGAATCATGAAAAACAATGCTGTGTTAACGGAATCAATGTTCATGCGTTCATCAGTATTGACTCAATAAGCAAAGTAGTATCACATGGATAGGGAGATCGGATACCTGTATGTAGGTTTTCATCCATGTACTTTTAATCTTTATATCTAAAACTATACAGGAAGTTATTAATATAGTGGACTTCATTCATTGTTTAAAATTTAATTTCGTTCCGCCTGAGGGCGATATATATTCGAATTAATAAATGCTTCAAGAGAAACCAAGGGGTAAACCATCAATGGTACCGTATATGCCCGCTGCGGTGCCTTAATGGGTCACCAAAGAAATCGAAAAAAAAACTTACCCTCTAATTGAATTTAAGTTTTTGAATGCAAGTGGAATCTCAATATTATCCCATTAGCAGTCGATAGGAGCAGGTTTTTAATTTACAGTGAAAGTCATCGGAAAATATAGACACGGAGGAGAAGATACGTTTTTATTTATGTTGAGTGTCCACTTCAAGCTAATTATCCACTTATTGTGACATGGGCACGTATTCGTCTTAACTGTGAATGGAATTTTTATATAGATATGACTTCTTTTGGTTTGTAAATGTTATACAACAATATTGATCATTATCGGTAAATATCAGAACAAAAGCTTAGGGTTCAAATTCAAAAGACGATAACATTAACGGCAATACCTGAATACAGAATATTGTCATCAGGATTTGTATCCAAGAAATATCACATTTTATCTATGAATACGGACCAACCCCTAACCAGATGACAGGTTGAGAAGGGACACTAGGTCAAAGTCTTAATGAAAACACAGATAACAGAATCGGGATATGGCGTTGCGGTCTGAATATAAAATGCAACCGGATTATAAGTCCCACACATACTTTTGCAATTATATGCAGAAATTGTTGGTTTAAATCATAATCATTCATATTCTGAAAATATATCTGGAAAAACCGCGAACCCAAAAATGTTTAATTAGTTTACCTGAAATCCTCTTTTACATACGGGAACACATTCACAGATTTATTTTTTGTACGATTTGATCGCTCCAAACAAAAGCAATGACATATCCAAAATGCCATCCTGTGTCCAGAATATTAGCTACGTAGCACTGACAATAGTTAAAAATTTATTCCCAGGCACTTTTATATTCTATTTCGATTACTTTTTGTAGATAAGCTATGTAGAAATATTTAAAGTGATGCACCGGAAAAATTCAAAAGCACTTATCGGGCACAATCCGATTAAAAATAGTCCACAAAAGGAGATAATACTTGACTGAATGATGCTCTCGTTGGGCAATAAAATAGGTTATGAAGTTTATTTATATATAAAAAGAGAAAAGAATATGTTCAACCATAAACTGTTGCAAATGGGCCTGCTTAACAGGTTGACCTCTAAGACTAGATTTCTAAAATAATAATTTGATTGAATTCTTTTTAGTTATTTTCTTGTTGTAGCAATTTTTTGGCTAGTTTTTTTTTTCTCCGCCTATAATGTAGATACACTTATCTAAGCTGTAAATGCATCATTGCAGTTAATGTCAAGCACTTAATGGTTTATTTGATCCATTTAGGACTCACTTGATGACTGGCAGTTACGCAACAAAATGACCATCAGCAAATAAAAAATAATATTGATAATTGACTGACGTTTATGAGTGCATTGTAGGAAGGATATAAGCAAATAACATGGCCACAGCATTAATGGGTCTTAAACAAACGGGTACAAACCGAAAACAACGCTGGTTATATGTCTCTTGATATAACTACCGGCAGGTATATCATGTTATCTAAAGTTTTAAAAATCCAACCAACTAGAGGCTAAAGGCCTTCGACCCCCCGTGAACTTTCAAAAGTTATTTGATATAGTATGGTCAGCACTGGAAAAAAACATAGGCATCACTGATCAGAGATGCAAAGCCCCAAACCTTATACAATATATATTCTTTATCACTAATATCTGTCGATTGAAAATATAAAGTGATATTATTTGTCTTTCTCACAACGACTTTTCACAAAGTCTTTCTCATAACGTCTTTCTCACTACGTCTTTCTCACAACGTCTTTCTCACAACGTTTTTCTAACAACGTCTTTCCCACAACGTTTTTCACACAAGGACTTATTCACAACGTTTTCTCACACAGTGTTTCAATGTCTTTCTCACAACGTCATTCTCACAATGTCATTCTCACAACGTTTTTCACATAAGGACTTTTTCACAACGTTTTTCTCACACAGTTTTCCTCACAACGTCTTTCTCACAACGTCTTTCTAATAACGTCTTTCTCACATCTTTCTCACTACGTCTTATCACAATGTCATTCTTACAACCTTTTTCTCAAAACGTCTTTCTCACAACATCTTTCTCACAACGTCTTTCTCATAACGTCTTTTCACAACGTATTTCCCACAACGTCTTTCTTACAACTTCTTTCTTACATCGTCTTTCTAACAACATCCTTCTAAAAACGTCTTTCTCATAACGTCTTTCTCACAACGTCTTTCTCATATCTTTCTCACAACGTCTATCTTACGATGTCATTCTCACAACTTCTTTTTCACAACGTCTTTTTCACAATGTCTTTCTCACAATGTCTTTCTTACAACGTCTTTCACACAATGACTTTCTAACAACATCTTTCCCACAACGTCTTTCTCACAATGTCTCTCCAACATCTTTATCACAACGTCTTATTCACAATGTATTTCTTACAATGTCTTTCTCACAACGTCTTTCTCACAACGTCAGTTATTTCGACCATTATTTTATCTTTCAAACTCGACGAGCTCTAGCTTGATTGCTTCAATAAGTGCTGTCATTTCGAATATTTGTGATCGATCGACATGAAACCCTGACGAGATACAATTTCAATATGTGGCTGGTATGAATATTAGAGCTCTAGCTTAATTCACCCACAGCTTCTTCCAACATTAAAAAAGTTCGAGGAAAAAGTAATTGACGGATCGACATGAAACCTTGATAAGATTGAATTCTTGTTCGGCAACCAGCAAAGACAGGGCATAGTGATACACACATATTTAATTGATAATATCTTATATTATCACTCACATTTCCTCAACTGAAAAAGAAATACCCGCCATTTTTCAAAGGCTCCATATTCGACAATTTCCGACCGATCGAGATGAAACCTTGACGAGGCACGACTTTAGACCTTGATTTGTACATGTATAAAATTTCATAGCTCTAATTCAATTCCTTCATACAAAACTCGCGTGCACAAAGTGCCTGGCATTTGAAAAAAAAAAGTTTTAAAATTTGACAGTTTTAAAGTGCTCCAGAATCGACAATTTTCAATCGATCGAGATGAAACCTTGACGAGGCACGACTTCAGACCTTGGTTTGTACATGTATAACAATTTCATAGCTCTAACTCAATTCCTTCATACAAAACTCGCGTGCACAAAGTTCCTGGCATTTTTAAAAAAAAGTTTTAAAATTCGACAATTTTTAAAGTGCTCCAGAATCAACAATTTTCAATCGATCGAGATAAAACTTTGATGAGGCACGACTTCCGACCTTGGTTTATACGTGTATAAAATTTGAATGCTCTAGCTCAATTGCTTCAGACCAAACTCGCGTGCACAAAGTGCTTGCCATCTGAAAAAGTTTAAAATCGACAATTTTTAAAGTGCTCCAGAATCGACAATTTTCAACCGATCGAGATAAAACCTTGACGAGGAAAGGCTTCAGACCTTGGTTTATACGTGTATAAAATTTAAAAGCTCTAGCTCAATTCCTTCATGCACAAACTACCCTATGTCAAGGGGGACGGACGGACGGACAGACAGACAGACAGACGGACGGACAGACGGACAAGCTCAACCCCATATCCCTCCGTTTCACGGGGGATAATAAAACTGGTTGACATAGTTCTAAAAAAAATCAACAAAAGTTTCCGATAATCTGTTTCAAATTTAAGTAATTCGTTGGAATGAGCACTTGTAAGTTGACCCTCTGATATTATTCTCGATCCAGACTAACATTGCTTATAGCAACATTCCGATAAAAGTGCGAGCGATTAAAATATCGCGTTTATACTCCATCATACCTCAAGGAACCTGCTCGGCAACGCACAACCAGGCATTGTTTTACACTTAACTATTTTGATAATAAGATAACGACTATCATCCATTATTTAGATAATCGCGCTACACTTGTACGTTGGTTGTTTGTTTGTATAACGGCTCCATGATTGAACGACCTGCGAGTAATTATTTGTGTGAGCAAAACTAACACAATTTTACTCATTATCAAGTGACCACTCACTGGACGTAGAAAGGTGAAAAGGTTAGAATTGACACATTGAGTGTCAGGTGATATCGTTACATGGAATGTATCGGTTGATTTAATAGAGAAATAAGGTTGGATATCCTAGAATTACTCCTAATTCCTGGATGGCGAACTTTGCTATGTCATAGAAAACTTGTACATTGCATTAGCACCGCCATTTCAAGATTGAACTTAGTCTCATGACACCATGCTCCATCAAGCAAACCAATAGCCCCAGACTAACACATCTTTTGAACCTAGCAATACTCCATAAAATCCATAAAATGCAATCCAATTACAAGTCAGACAGTATTAAAAGATAGAATTCGACCTACCGGCACTAAGATTTATTCATCTCACATCAACCTTTTTAGGAAATTTAAGTCTGGAGAGACCCTGTACTACTTTTGAAGTAGACTACGAACATTTATTCCAAGGGGGTGGTCCATGAAGGTAAAAGCCCATATTTAGATATTCTGATACAATTCTCTTAAATTCTAATCGATTCCACATTTATTCTCGTAAACTAGAAAGACACTATTTGAACCAAAATTCATTTCAAACTCGTGATGCATAAATCATATTTGAATGTGCTTTGTGCGCTGCTCAATCAAATACGAAACATGTTGGAATACCAGAAATGGTCCCTCAAACCTGCGTCCTTCGATTCGATCAGCTGGAGGATTGTTTGCGCAATATACCACTCGACCACTTGGCAGTAATGGCAATTGATGTGACTATAGCCATTAATATCAAACCCGATCCCGAACCATAAGTTTTGACCGTGGAACCAGTCGGGGCATATTTCTTTTAGATGGAAACCTTACTGTAAGGTTGCCGAGTTTTTTTACTCAGCCAACGAAGTTGTTGTCGTAGCTATTAAGAGGATAATCTATTAAATTTAAGTAGCAATTGTCTTCGATTAAGGCAGTAATTAACATTTATATTTTATATTTATATTATGTAACTTATATTTCATTTACATGCTGACCAACACACAGTTTACATGGCTTGATTCTCTGATTCCTGTCTGCATTAAACTGCAATGTTCCTAATGGGAAATTGAAATGTACTGCGCTATCATTAAACTTTTCTTTAACGAGTGAAATTTCACCAGATTAGAAATCAAACTGTACTCACTTTGATCCACTTGCCGCAATTCTTGATCCGTTTATCCATGCCTACTCCTTCTCAACTGACGTTTTTGCAACTTGTCTATGTTTACGTTTGCAATTTTTTAGACGCTGCTTTTTTTTACACGAAAGAAAATAAAACCAAAGAAACACACAAGTCATGAACCCGTGTTTACTCCATCTGTCAGAGCTGATATCGAAGCCAACATTAAATGTTTCCTTGTTTCAGCGGGAGAAAAAATAATGGAGGTTACCCTCCGTCAACACAAATGTAAAATTTATGTGGTCAGTTATATTCAATCGTTGCCGAAGTAGTACGAAAACATTTGTTTTGCTGTCACATTGCTTCCCATTTTAGCATACCGCCAAGGATCTCTTATTGGTCTTAATGATTCGACCAAGGGTCTATTTAGCGAATTCCGCCATTACTATAGGCTCAAAACTATGCAAGGTGAGACGGGCTTTAAAAAATGGGATCCAGAAATATATCCAGATCACACAAAAGCTATTGCCGATTTGTTTGTAGGCAAATAGCTAGTCAAGCAGGTAATGACTGAAACAGGGTCTTTTGGTGGTGGGAAATAGAGGTCTAGATGCTTCAATGGATAAATATCAGATCGAGTTACAAATGCAGATTTTTTATCCTCTTGTTTAGATCGACCGGTCGGTTCAAAAGGCAACAACAAGAATGCATAAACAAACTGGATTTGTAGCAGTGCGTAGTTAACTGTCTTTTGTTTACTATTTTAGAAGTCAATAAAAATATGAAATGCTAATAGAGCTGTTATATATGGTCGCTGGTATTTATTTAGGCCATTCTGAAGGCTTCATTATCCAAAATGCACACCGCGATTTAACGGCTGAACAAAATTGACTTTCCTATTTCTTAATGTCTTTTTCCGAAAGAATTGTATTCACTTTTTATCCGTAACACCTTAAATCCCCTTTTTGCACATGTATTCTTTAACACTCTTTAAAGACAACTTGACTAGTTTATCCGAAACCTTATTTCATATCGGGTTGTTGTTTTCAAAAGTTCCAGACATTTATATTGTTATCCTTTCAAAATAATTTAGAAATCCGTTGTTATAAAACGATATCATGTCACTTTTTTTTCTTCAGACCAATCCTTGTTTAAGCATTTAATAAAAAAGACTGTTTATCTAGTTTCGATAGCATATTGCCTAAACGTGTTGAGAATTTGATAAAGTTCATATCAAAATATTATCCAGATATGACCTCAAATATAGGTCAAACTATGAAAAAAGAAAATCTTAACTAGACGAAAAGGAATGTTGATACCCCGAAGCTTGTCTTTTATTCATTCTGAACAATATATTGGTTTTATTTTCTAAAATCCGAAAGCGAAGAAAATTCTGCTCCAAAATGAAAATTCCGAAAAATGGCGGCTTGAAAATCCAAACGCGACAGGCGAGAAACCAAAAGGCCTTGGCAGCAATCGAAAAGTGGAGACTGATCCTTGGCCAAATGAACAGAGTCGCTTTTAAGCATTTCACGGTATCAGATCTCCTCTCGGCCCCATATCTTCTCCAGACCGACACGCATCTCTCAGCAAAAAGAGCAAGGAAAGGGCATTTGTACATAAAAACATGAAATTAGTTTGGTTTGCGTATACCAGAGAGGCTTTTAGATATAAGCTCTTTGCGTATACACATGTACAATGTGAAATAATTTAAATTTCCGAGAATTTTACACAAAGTACCCCGGTATATTTTGACATTCAAGCAAAATTCTGAAAGTCGAATTGAAATAAGAAAGAAATTGAATATAACCAAAACGGTTTCATTTTATGTACACATTAGTGATCTGTCCAAAACAAAAGTGGCAGTGTTTTTATTATTGTTTTAAAAACATCAATATTTCCCAGTGCGAAATAGGAGCAAATGGCGCGCCTCTGTAAATGGACCTATCAAACTGATTTTGTCAACAGAGTTCTTAATCCGGATTGAATTGTTCCAATGTTTTTAGTTGTGTCTCAAAATTAGCTGACGTACTAGGCCTAGTGCTAAGGCATGATTGCTTTACGTTTTCGCTCTTTATCTAGTTTATCAATGTCACAATAGAAAAAAATAGAGTTGCTTCGTACAATATAGTTTTGTTTTCATATCACATCGTTTTATAAATATAGAACGAGTGCATTTTCACACTTTTGCTTTGCCTGCAAGGAAATGTCTCCAGGCGACAACTTAATTGCAACTGATGTTTCGATTTCAATATTACAGTTACACTTTATCTTAATTTCGGTAACAATATAAAGCGTGAAATCACAGCTCTGATATTTTCCAAACATATACCTAAATGAACGACGTTAAAAACATAAACCTCATAAAAAATCAATGTTATTCATTTGACAACATCAAATCGATAGAGATCTTGTATCAAATATAGTGTGCGTTTCTGTTTGAAAAGATATGCTCTGGATAGAATAGCATTCACATCACAAAATCACCCGGCGATCAACGAGCAAGCGATTATCCTCCGCGGACCAAAAGTTAACGACCTCAGACGCACGGACGGACAGGCGGCCGGTGATAAGGCATTATGCCTACGATAGCTACATAGGGAGCGGGCGGTGGGATAGTTTAGGGAGGTTGGTTAGCATTCATTGGACATTTGAGAGCTGTTAAACGTGCATTCTCAGCAGTTAAAAGCTGATGAGATGTCAAGGGTTATCAAAATATCAGATATTTATTAAGTTTTGGTAGTGCGAGCAGAGAACCGAAAGCGAATTTTCGCCAGTAGGCTTCACTATATACATTTTATAAAATATAACATGAGCTTTCTTAACTGGATACTTTTATATTCTGCAAATTCAATATTTGAGTGAGTCATCCGTTTCTTTTTTCAAAATGATAATTCAAGACCATATTTATACAACCAATTTGAAACCAAATTTGATTTCAAGACAATTCCAAGCTACCAACAGCAAAAAATACTGATGACTTTTAGTGAGTGAACTTATCAAGTCTGAACGCCCTGGAACCTTTTCAATCAACTTCTTTTTCCGTATCGCTGATTGAACCTTTTCATGGAGCAATTTACTCAAATAGCTTGATCCCTAAAGTTTTTGAAATTCCACTCAATTGACTGAAAGGTAAGATGAACATCTTAGGATAAAAATAAATGTAGAGTTCTACGGTATCATCAATGTTTTGATATATTAATGTCATCAGATCGATCATTGTGCAAAAAAGCTATTTTAAAACTAGTAGTTTTTTTCACTAATATAAATAGGACTTATGAGGCAGACAAATCACGTACAACTTATTTATCCGTTTTAGAATCAACCGGGACTGAACATAATCAAATCGAACGAGGCCTTCATAACGCACATCTCGGATTCATGCTTGGAAGATGATAAATGATGCATGGAACATCGTTTTTTTGCTTCTTATTATGGTGTAAATATCACACTAACAAGGTCCTTAGATACCGAAGGGAATATCTCCTTAATAGGTTCGAATTTCATTACGTTGCTACTTACCACTAGAGTAATCTGGCTAAAACATACATAAACGTATCTATAAAATTCGAATTCAAGATAGAGTTGCAATGTTATCAAACAAGAAATTTATTCCATGAACGCTATTGTCAATGACATATTAAATTTGAATAATTTGACTGTTTAATAACGCCCGAAAATAAAGATTTTCTATATTTATCCGGGCAAACTGGATGTTACTCTATTTGCTTCATACCCTGAGCATGTGTCATAACGTGGAATGGATGAAGCCCATCCATAACTCAAAGAGCATTACAAGTGCAGAAAACTGCTATAAAGATAATCAGCTAGTAAATATAGTTATGCCTAATAAACTATTGTAAATGATGTGGGATTTACCGTTTTTACAGATGGTTCTGTGAATCATTTAGGAAGAAAACAGTTACAGAATAACATCAATATAACTTACAAAACTTGTGTTTTATGTTTCTATCATAACAGTAATATGATGGATTTGCATTACGGTCTCATACAAGTTTGGATCGAGGAAGAAGAACAAGCCCGTTTTTCATGAGCGCGTTTGATAGAAAACATTCACCAATCTGTAGAGTCTATTTGCATTGTCTCTGAGCAATATTATAAATTACCAAAGTTTGTATACTACGAAACAGTACCTTGAACAAGCTCTTAAGCAACATCGCAAAATTCACATTTTAAATTTCCAAATTATAATGTAACAAATAATTAGAACTTACTCAAAAATATTGACTTACGTTTTGTGGTTCATCGTTGTCACGAATTCCGTTTCTGCCTTTACGTGGTCGTCTGCCTAAAACACAAGAGTAAATTACAAATGAGAATATTTTATAGCATTATCGGTAAACATTCAATAAATGAGTCACAATTGGAGGCCCAAATACTTTGATTCGGTCCAAAAGCTGAGATATGTCGAGAGGAAAAAAATCGAAGACCCATATATATTTGTGTTTTTTTTTCTCTTTAAACAAACTCAGTCACCAAATTAGTGTATTAATATAGCTTACTTTTCTTTTTCTTTCTATCCTCAAGTTTTCTACTATCACAATGCGGTAATACACGCAGACGATTTTCCTTATCGCCATCCTCCCCCGAATCATCACAACTAAGCAACTCATTTATCCTGACAATATCCCTTTCGCTTTTCTTCGCACTTTTCCTGTGCATCACACCATTCACGGCCGTCAAGGGCGACATATTTTGCGTATCATCCAAACAATATTTAACCCTATCCGCACTCACAACCCCTTGAGTCTCTGCGATCCATTTTTGCTTCACGATTTCATGTTCGCGCACTTTGCGCATCGTTTGACATTGACTTCCGCTCACGTGATTCTGACTATGCACGCGGTAAATCTGATCGATGACATAGCCCTCGACCATGTCGCGTTTCGTATTGTTCAGCTCGTGCAGTATTTCAAGGGTGTCTTTACTCTTATTTCCTAGGGGGTCGAACCGTGATTTGTGTCGTTTTATATCAAGATCGTCTTTCGATCGCGGTAAGACTCGCTGCACTTTCCGATGATGTGTCGTTTTTCGCGTGATTGACTGTGACCTTGAGATTGTGACCTTTGACTGTGACGTCACAGTGTCTGACGGTTCTGATGGTGATGTATCATGTGAACCATAGTCTGATGTCATTATCATATTTGCGTCAATTTCTGACGTCATCTGTTCAATGACTTCCGCTAATGCCGTGTTTGGTTGGTTGTACATTTGTGTCGAATCGAAATGCTTTTTAGAACGAGATGTAGAGCAAACGTTCGAACCACAAACTAAAAGTCCAGCGAATGCCATGTTACTTGTAACACTATACCTGCTATAGTTAAGTAAATTTTATATCCGTTGAATACTTATGCTAAAATCTAACTTTGAATATTGAATATTTTACATTGATGTTTATTAGATTTTCTGCAGGTTATATATCCGATTTGCATTAAATATACATGTTTTGTATATTTAAATATACATACATATATTTTCTAAAAGTTTAATTCTTCAAATGTGGTGAAATTAAATTTTAAGACTTCTATTTCTCAATATTGCTCAAGAGAAGACTTGCGCTTAAATGACAATTATCCGTTATTCAAACACAAAGATCATGCAGAGAAAACATCTCACTAAAGTGTTAATTCCTTTTGAAATGTTCCTCAAAATCTTAATGTGATCTTTTTAGCATGTTATCACACCTTACATTACAAGCTAAAACCGTAATAATCCTTTTGGTCAACTTTCACAGTTCTTGTTTTGTTAATTTTCCCAAGGTCTGTAATTACATTACACCATGTTAATTTTTAAGCTTTTCAAAAACACATTAAATTTTCTTCAGTGGTCTTAACTATATCTGATAACGTCCATTCATTTTTAATGCACTTTTATTTTCAAATATCCCGCGTAACTTTAATGCAGTAATTGGTTATGACATCCTAGCTCTAATGCCTTGAAATGTTTTATTTTATCATTCGCGCATCTGATACGATTCAGATACGACTTCAATTCCTTATACTTCCACAAAATTGAGTGATTCAAATTTTGAAATTTTATAAAACCGTCTTTAAATATTAAACTGACAATACCCGCATTCTTTTTTCCACCGACTCAAGGGTAACAGGTTTGTTTTTTTCAAACTTATTTAAGCATGGCTATTTTATTCAATCAAACACCTGTTACAATTTTAGTCGTCAAGACATACACCTTCTAAGAGCGACAGATTGTGTTTTCGGTATGCGAATCATAAATATCGCGCGCATTCTCAAATGAAGCAAGCATAAAGTGAAGAGAACAGGTATTTTTTGATTACTTATACACTTGTTTCGTGCGCAACTTAATCTAATTATATCTAATTGTACAGTCACCATAAAATCAGTCTGTCACCCCCTGTATGCAAGTTTTCAAATATTAGTCCCAAGAAAACCTATGCACTATTGGAAATCTTTAAACCCCCTTTTTTGTAGCTATTGTTCGGGGTGCATTGTTTGTACATTTTTGGAAGACATCGCAGCAGTTAAATCCTGTATGAATCAGTCTTAAAAGAAATAATGGCTAATTTCTCGGAGACATGCATCATGGTGTGTGTCTGTCGCGTGAATTATGGGAAATTCATCAATAATTGCACCAATCACTCGTATCCCGCTGTGGTTTCTATTGTGACGTCACAAAGGTATTTGGACGAATGGGGTCAATTTAAAACAATGCCGGTGTTGGGTAGAAACAATGTGCCCGTAGAA
>LQRL01184750.1:0-14914 GCA_001703475.1 Hydroides elegans
CGGTTCAAAAGGCGGGGTGGGTGAAAACCTGGACAGACAGATAAAAAAAAAAAAAAAAAAAATGGTGTATGAGCTCATCTCACTCTCATCTAGAAACAAGCAGCAAAGCGTTGTTTAAGGCAATCTTATCGTGCTTTTATAAATAACATTGTTGGGGACTCATTGGAAATCAATCAAAAACCCTTTTGGTCCTACATTAAACACTTACGTAAAGAAAACATTGGTGTTCCACCACTTCGTAATTCAAGAGGAAACCTTGTCTCTTATAATAATGGTTTTATTTCATTTCAAACGTATATTTACAATTATACTTGGTTTTGTATAGAATGAAAAAAATGCTGGACAATGAAAAGGAGCTGATAGAAGAAAATACATTTCTTATGAGATTCAGCCCCTATAATCACCACCTTAACTAACTGCAAACACCTTAGTTTATTTCCAACAACAACTTAAAATCAAATAATACTTTGGTTTAATTACAATATTTAACTCAATGTTCGCGGTGACTTACTTATGATTCAATAAACTTATTTTTTCACCTTTTTTGAACAAATTTAATGATACACAAGACCTTATTTTTTTATCTAATCCATTCCATAATTTCACACCTTGATTATTTACAGATATATATTTTATATGAGATTTTACATTTCTTACGTGGAGTTTTTCTCTATTTCTAGTGCCATAACTATGTATCTCTTTATTTTTTTATGAACTTTGCTTGTACATTTGTCGGCAACAGATTATTGGACGCTTTATACATAATCATACACGAGTTAAATTTGATTAAATCACAAAACTTAAGTATTCTATATTTCTTAAATAAAGGGCTAGTATGTGCCCTACAGTCTACATTACATATTAATTTAATAGCACGCTTTTGCAATATAATGATATCGTATAATCTACTGACAAATGTGTTGCCCCATATCTCACAACAAAAAGATAGATGAGGCAGCATTAATGTATTATATATAGTTATTAACGTTTCAGTTTCTACTTTATCTTTAATTCTATATAACATTCCAATTACATTATATAACTTACGCTTAACTGTGTTAATATGCTTATCCCATATAAAACCCGAGTCAATATTAACACCGTGAAACTTTGTAACAGATACTTGAGATAGCAGAGCATCGTTAAGTATAACTTCATTGATTTGACTACATTTTTTACCAAATAGCATATAATTTGATTTATCTACATTAAGCGAGAGCTTATTTATTTTAAACCATATATTGAGTTTTACTAGTTCTTCATTGACAACTCTTATCAGTTCAACAGGATCATTATGTAAGTAAAAAATATTAGTGTCATCAGCGAAAATTATAAAGTGAAGCAGCTTTGACACCTTGTACATATCGTTTATATATAGTAGAAATAGAAGCGGTCCCAGGATTGAGCCCTGAGGAACCCCACAGAGAATACCCATTTCACTTGACTTATGATCTTTATATTGTACATATTGCCTTCTATTACTTAAATAACTTTGAATAAATTGCGATGCAGGACCTCGTATTCCATAATGTTTATATTTTTTTATTAATAGTTCATGATTAACCGTGTCAAACGCTTTTTTTAAATCAATAAAAACTCCAATACTGTACTTATTACAATCAATGGCATTAACAATCATATCCACCATTTCATTTAAGGCAAGACTGGTCGAATGACTAGTTCTAAAGCCATATTGACCATTAAAGAAAAAATTATGTGAATCTATATATTTACGTAATCTAATTTCAAACAGTTTTTCAATAACTTTAGACAATTGTGGTAGCATGGACACTGGTCTGTAATTACTTACACTGTGAATATCACCAGCTTTAAAAATAGGTATAACCTTTGCTACTTTCATTTTATTTGGGAATATTCCAGATTTCAATGAAATGTTGCATATATAAGTAATTGGTTTTACAATACACCCTATAATACTTTTTACCAGTTTCATATTCATGCCGCAGTAGTCTGCTGATGTTTTATTTGCGAATTTATTAACAATATTTACAATTTCAGTTTCGCATGTAGGTTGAATAAACATTGATTTAGAACTGTCTATATCTTTAAGATAGTCAGTAAAGTCACCATTAACATCCGTACAATCAATATTATTAGCCAGTTTAGGACCCACGTTTATATAAAAGTCATTAAATTCATTTGCTACGGTACTTGGATTTGTAATCTTAATATTATCCTTTATAATATGATCACACATTGTAGTTTTTCTAACATTTTTTCCTAATAACTCATTTAACACTGACCAGGTTTCTTTTATTTTGCCTTTATACTTGAGCATTTTATTGAGGTAGTACATTTTTTCAGCCTTTCTTAGTACACTTGTTAATTTATTTTTATACCTTTTATAACGCTTTAAGTTTAATTCACTTGGATTGGTTAGCTGTTCTCTATACAATACATTTTTCTTATGACATGCATTAATTAATCCCTTTGTAAGCCATGGTTTATCATTGCGCCTTTTAACAGTGACACTTGATAGTGGACAACATTCGTTTAAATGACCTATAAATTCCTTATAAAACATTTCATATGCTCTATCAACTTCTTCAGCTTTAGACACATCGACCCAATCCACATTTTCAAGCTTGCTTTGTAACAATGACAAAGTCTTTTCATTGATTTTACGCTTCATCTCTACTTTCGATTTATTTTTTTGTAATACATTATGCGATGGGAGATAGCTTAACACTGGCGAATGGTCCGTTAAATCATTAATAATCACCTTGCTTACAATATTTATATTCACTACATTTGTAAATATGTTATCTATTGCTGTAGCACTGCTTGAAGTTATCCGAGTTGGCAATGAAATTAACGGATATTGCCTATAATTATATACTAAATCTAAAAAAATATTTGTATCTACACTACTATCACATTTAATGAGATCAATATTGAAGTCTCCACATATGTATATTTTTTTACCATTTGTTTTTCCAAGGAAGATGTTATAGTTATCAATAAAAGACGTCATGCATACATTTGGAGGGCGGTAAATACAAGATACATAGAAGCTACTGGAATGATTTTCCTTTATTTCGATAGTAACCACATCAAAGCAATCGACTATTGTGTATGTTAATTCATTTATAGACGTATGTTGTAATAGATCATTGAAATATAATGCCGCACCTCCTCCTTTTTTAATCCTATTGATAAAGTAAACACTAAAGCCTGGTATAACAAAGTTATTATATGAATCACCATGTTTATCATTCATCCATGTTTCTCTTCTGACAAAAATAAAGCAAATGCTTTGAATGAACAATTTACATCTGTATTCACAAAGGAAAATCTAAACACGCTACCCAAATTAAAACAATCATATCCAGATATGCCTCTCATTACTTTTGGTGTTGAAGGTATCTCCAAACTTTTGTCAGGTATAAACCCAAAATAAAAGCGGTGGTCCGGATGAGCTTCCTGCAAGACTCCTTAAAGAATGCGCAGTAGAATTAGCCCCTATATATCAACATCTTTTCACAACTTCATATAGTACTGGTACGCTTCCAAATTCTTGGCGTCATGCAATGATTTGCCCAATATTTAAAAAGGGTCGCAAAGATTTACCTGAAAATTATAGACCCGTGTCTCTTAGTCTATTCCCTGCAAACTCTTCGAACACATTATTGTATCTAAAACATGGGAACATCTCAATAAATATAACATCATTTCAAATCTTCAACATGGCTTTCGTTCTGGCTTATCGTGTGAAACACAGTTAGTCGACGCTCTTTATGACTGGACAGAGGTCCTCAACCGCGGGTCAGGCCAAGTTGATTGTATTGTTCTTGATTTTAGTAAAGCTTTTGATGTTGTTCCTCATGAACGTCTTCTCGCAAAAATAAATAGCTATGTTATCAACGGTTCTACCTCTAATTGGATTCGCTCTTTTTTATGTAATAGATCCCAAAATGTTCTTGTAAATGGTAAAACATCGAAGTCTTCTGCTGTAACATCTGGCGTCCCACAAGGAACAGTGCTCGGTCCGTTGCTTTTTCTCCTTTATATTAATGATATTAGTGCCGACATCAACTCCAAAATAAGGCTTTTCGCTGATGATAGCGCCATCTATAGAGAAATAAATTCTATCGAAGATGCCATGTCACTTCATGACGATTTGTTTAAGCTACAAGACTTGGCTTCTAAATGGCAAATGCAATTTAATATAAAAAATGCAAAACTCTTCGTATCACCAAACGCATGAAAAACAAAATTGAAAACATCTACCGGTATGTCATGAAATCAGCTTCTTCTAGTCCTATCGCTCTTGAGGAAATTACATCAGATCGCTACCTCGGTGTCATTCTTGATAATTAACTATCCTTTAATGAACATATTGAACATGCTACTAAAAAGGTCACAAACTTACTTAATTTATGCCGCAGAAACCTCAAAATATGAAACTCTAAAGCCAAAGAAACAGCATTCAAAGCTCTGGTCAGACCACATTTAGAATACGCTTCTGCTGCATGGTCTCCTTTTACTAAATGCTCAATCAATAAAATCAAAGCTGTACAAAGGAGGGCAGCCCGTTTTGTTTTAAATGATTATACTTATGGACCTGAGTCTCAACTTACAATGAAAATCAATAGTAATCTAAGATTGCAAAGTCTTCAGCATCGTCGGGCGTCTCACGATCTCGCTTTATTCTACAAAAAATCCGGTCTGGTTTGGTCAAGATATCAATTCCTGAAATTGTCAAGTCTTCTTCTTACCGTTCCAACAGCTATCTTCATGTTTATGCTTCTTCTGAATGCTTCAAAAATCACTTCTATTTAAGATCTATTAGGCTATGGAATAGGCTCCCTGAAAATGTACGTCTAGCCTCGTCTTTTCCTGTATTCAAGTCCCAGGTTGACAAATGGATGGCCCCTCTCCAGTGGTCTAAACCCAACGGGACGTGGGCCCTTGGCTAGTCTTAACTAAGTTCTGGAGTTATATATATATTATAGTCTATTAGAGTCTTTATCATAGTATATTTTTATAGGGTAAATGTCGGAAACAAAAGCGTATATGAATACAGTCCAGTTCGGCTATTAAGCCTTTTCGGACATAAAACATTGAAGATTGAAGATCTAGCTCTAAATAGCCCGATGGGCTACACTCCATCTGGTCGGTCGCAGACATACGTAAAGGGCTATTTCGAGCTAACTCTCATCATCCGATTACGAATTATGGTCGTTCGTTTACGCCTCTTGATACATCTGAGTTTATTCAAATACACAACCCTTTGATATATATGTCTTATAAAATCATTGCCTATTGTTTAATTCATAAGACCCCAACTCTAAAGGTTGGATTACTCGGGGCCTACGAGTACGATAACAACGGTTTATTTCATATTAATTTACTGCTCGCATATAATACTTAATATCGCCCTTTTTCAACTTCGTAATTTCTTTTTTTATATTCGATATTGCATAATGTAAATTTACAAGATGTTGGAAATACACTTTTATTGATTGATTGAAGATCTAACTTCTTAAATATTTGTGATGAAATCACATGTTTGTCAGTAACTTGGTCTCTCCACCTGTCATCGGACCGACGTGGACGTACGTGTGACGTCATCACACACGTTCACGTTAGTCATGGGTTGCTCGGCAGTTATGATGTGGAATTTAATAAAGTAGCATAAATCTGATTATAACTCTTTGAATTCGCTAGCATTTGTTGAAATGTCGGCGATAATTGGAAACGTTACTACTAACTAACTAGATCAATCAATAACAATAAACACAACAAACACAAATGACAGTTGTGTCACATTGGTGGTATTTTTAAAAATAGTTAACCTTGGAATAAAGGTTCATAGAAAATGTTGTCTATTTTACGTTGTTAACACATAAGTCGTAGAAACACATATTGGATATTACATCATGGCTCGAAATTCCCGGGGCCAGTGGTTCCCCTATTTCCCAGTGGCCGTTAGTTCGGCCCCCGAGTTTTTAACCTCGGGACCCAAAGGGCTTTCGCAAAAAAAAAAAAAACGAATATCGAGCCCTGATACAAAGTTGCGTCAACGTACCAGTAACAAGGCATGTCAGTGATTAAAAATTCAAATACATATCAGATACATATCACATACTAAGATTTCAGTAATTCGTTCGCACAGTAATACTCACTTAGACAAAGTTTGTGGCGTATTACTAAGGACAAACTCACTTAAATTTCGAGTACTTAGCTTAAAGCACAGAGGATTAACTTAACTCTCAATTGAGATATTTTTTTTCGTCAATTGGTGTATGACAATTATTTAATTTAGTTTCCTTGAATTCCCGTTCTCTTCTGTAAAATCTATATGCATGTAATGGTAAAGAATCTGTATAAATTTACTTTGAAGTTAAATTTATAGCACATCATCGGGCGTAAAATTAAGTCTTAAATTCAAATTTATTAACATTTTGTATATGGCGTTAAAAGTCGCCGTGGACTGTTTTTGGAAAATTCACAAGAAGAAACTTAACATAAAATCCACACTTGGAGTAAAACGATGCATTGTGTTTCAACAGTGGGGCGAATGCGGAGAGGTGTCTGCTAAACATAAAGGTGGTTAACTTTGCTTTTTGATTTTCTTAGAGCTAAATATTTATATTTCTATATGCTTCAATATTATTTATTTTTATAATGAAAACGTGTTTTCCAGAAATTGTCCACATTATAGAGTCTTACTTTACTTCTGTAAAATATTCTGTAAGATATTCTTTCACTTTCATAAGCAAATTTAACAAAGAAAACCATACATATGAAATTTAAAACATGCGATGAATATATTTGTTTATTACTTTGTAGATATATCTCGTCGCTGTAGAAATGCCAAGAAAACGTCGTCAACCACCAGCACCAGACTGTGACAATGATAAACACACCAGAAAATATGTTAATGAGGTTAATGAATATACAATGGCAAGGAAGCAATCTACGAGTAAATCATTAGGAGTCAGCGAAATGTTATTAGCCGATAACGATAATCGATTATCATGTAGCCAAACGAGTAATAATCTGCAAAGGGATCCGCTTCATACCAGCACTGCCATGAAGCAAAGAGGAAAACGAAAAGATGCACAACCCAATGTCATCCAGGGTCACACAAGAAATTTCACTTCAAATCACGAAGAGGTGTACACATCCGAAATGCAAAACGATCAACCTCAGAACAGTCATCACTCTGATGTGATGGAGGGAAAGACAGTGACAGGGAGAAATATCAGACTCGAAGTGATTCACCATGATAGCAACTCATGTTGTGAGTTCGTTGTTTCATCGCCCAAATTCAGTTTTCCGAAATGGTTGTGTTTGACGGCGCTCTTCAATGCCATGGGCTTCCTCTTTAATCTACATTCACAGGTATGCTGAATTCTATTGCTACAAAACTGTGTTTCATGTAATTTCTCGGAGAAAAGCGTGTATGATATAAAACACAATTACCGGTGTTCAAATACTTCTGTTGTTCAAATATATAAGTTATGTTTCACATTGATAATTATGATGTTTGTATTATGAATGGATTTTCGATTCGATGTTTTATAAACATTGTTATAAGACAGCCTAATCTAATAATTCTTTGACACTAAATGTATTAATCTTTTCATTTTTTGACAGGACCAGTACTTGATGTCCGTGGTGCTTGCCCTTCTGCTTTTCATTCTCCTGCTCAAGATACACTTCAAAGTCAAGAAAGGTAAATTTGAATGTACAAAAAATGCCGCTGATTTGATTAGCCTTATTCTTGCCTTGATGTATATTATAAATGCAAATATAGAAAGTAAGTAAGTAAAACTTTGGTTGCTTTGTGAAAGGATGCTTCCCTTGAGCGCCAATTTGTAAATGAAATCTTACATTAATAGTGAAGAGTGTTCAAGCTGATGTCACGATATTGGCTCATTTTGATCAGTTTGACCTAATTTTTCGATAGAAGTTAATAGACGTATATTTGAACACGCTTCGATATCTCGACAGTAAACACATTTTGCGCTCGTCACGAAATAATGACATTCCGTGCGTCATACACTGAATGCCTATGCATAAATGACCTTAGAATATATAGAAATACAGTTATGAGGGCGGCTTATTCGAAATAGTTTTAATATTTAATTGCATGAAATGAAACACTTTTACTAATTTCGTGTCATATTTTATGCTTTACATAAAATGCTTTAACAATTTCATGGCATGTGTATTTCCAGAATCTTTGCTCGTGATGTCTTCTATCGGCGTGCAGTTGACGACGACGTTCGCCAGCGGACGAACGTCTTCTCATTTCATCGGCCTCCATGGCATCAAAGACGTCATCATCAACGAGGCCGTTTCCATGGTAATGACATATAGTTATGAGGCCGATTTAATCTTACTTAACCGGGATCAATCGAGCACTCGAAGAAAGACTTTGTTAAAATCACAAATACATGTAAGACATCCGGTCGTGATTTATTGGGCATCTAGTCTCATGATCCCAATATAAATGGGCCAGATTATGACAAATTTTAAGAAAAGGTATGTTTTTCTAATATAAACACGGAGTTTTAAATTCATGTTTCCTGGACTGTGGACACTAATTTGGTGAATGTTTTTTTTTTTTTACAGCAAAGTGTTCTTTTCTACATTTGTCTTTTGCTTCGTCATTCGACTGAAGGTGACAAACTGGTACCTTTATTTACGGTAAGGCTTTTGAATTCTATTGTAGTCATTTTATATGAATACACAAATATACTCCTATTTCCAGTTATTATAAATACATATGTACTTATGTTATAATTTGACATTGATGATAAAACAAGTAATGCATAAACTACATCAAATAGAAATTTTAATCTGCTTTGTAACTAATTGATAGAACAAACTTTGATATTACGTCTGATATATCAAAAAGTACATGCCTACATTATAGTTAACTGTAATGTAATTATCCTTGCAGAAAACATGGCCACGATTAAGTATTCTGCAACACATTCACCAAGGCACTCGACGACTGCTGTGGAAAAGTTCAAGCTGATCTTTTATACTTAACGTTTTCTGTAAGATCTGATCATGTACATGCTCAATAAATCAAAAATGTTCCGGTTGAAAAATGCATTTCATTTCAAATTGCACATAGCTGATTCAATTTAATTGTATATCAAAAAGAAGAAGGAATAATTGATTTATTTAACACTTTGAAACTTCATTTTCTGGAGAAAAAGTTATTAACATAATTTGTCTGGGTTATATGTCCTAACAACCAGAAAATAAGGTTTTCATAACGAACCATGACATTTCATAACCAAACATTGCATTTCAAAACAGACTAAACTAAATTCAAGATCACCTCATAGAAATATTATATTAGAATCTACAAGTTTTAGTTTGTTGTCGCGGAACAGCTTTCTACTAGAACTGAACTATCGCTTTCATTAGAATGTAACTGTGATATAAATCAAAGTGTTCAATAAACTTATTATGGTCGGCGCGCTAAACCAAAATGTTGAACTGCTCTTCATACACATTATGTTAGATAATATTTTTGATATAGAAAAGATGGCATTGTACCCCCATTGAAACGTAACAAATTAAAGCCCCTTTTTCACATTCACAGTCATGATATATGAAATCATATAAAATAACTAATACATTTGATTTAATTTCGCAATTTATCTTATCAATAGTGAAAAAAAGTTGTTATTTAATTCGTGTTAGTTAATTTATGATTTTATTTATTTGATGTTTGAAATTACACGTGTATGAATTTAATATGACTTTTTATAATAAAAATATGAAAAACATCATGTATTCTTTGATTTTAATGGAACGACTTTAGAATTCCCCACACACTAACGCGCAAGAACATCGAAACTTGGACGGACTACTTTTTTTAGATAGTTAAAAACACAAATCCGTCTTCGGTCGACATGTAGACAGAGAGGCACATGAAAAGTATTTTAAATACATTTTTTTAACTTTTACGTGTACATGGTGGACAGGTAGACAGGTGGACAGGTAGACAGGTCGGCACATTGAAAATTTGCAAATACAAATTTTGACTTTTATATGTACATGGTGGACAGGTAGACAGGTGGACAGGTAGACAGGTCGGCCATTGAAAATTTGCAAATACAAATTTTGACTTTTATATGTTCATGGTGGACAGGTAGACAGGTGGACAGGTAGACAGGTCGGCACATTGAAAAATATGTAAATACATATTTTGATTTTCACATGTACATGGTAGACAGGTCGGCACATTGAAAGTTTTGTAAATACAAATTTCAACATTCCATCTTTCCATTCAATTTACATTGCCAATTCTGCCTGTTTACCTGTCTACCTGTCCACCTGTCTACCTGTCCACCGGTTTACCTGTCCATCTGTCTACCTGTCTACACCTCATGAAACATCAGTAACCGCATCACCTCCTTTGTGTGAGCTATTTTTTATTGTGTGGGGAATTCTAAATCTTAGCCATTTTAATAAATAGATTTTCAATGGGTAACTTGCCCACCCAGTTGTAATAGCCATCCACTTACTGACCAGATAAATTAACATCATGAACATGTGTAAATTGGAATTGAAAATGTAAATTATGAATATTCAATGACAATTCAGTGGACTACTTAACACGTTTTGCTATAAAAAGTTAGTTCGAATTTGTGGTTTAGTTTTGAAACTTCATGAACAAGATCACGTAATCGTATGGCCTATATCAAAGATTTCCCGATATTCTTTTGAGTCTTTATTTATTAATCTCCCGATAACTTAGCTTCCAAAATAAGAGTGCGCATGGGATAAAATCTAAAATGGATTAATTTATTTGAATTGGTGAAACTCTTGTGAATTTAGTATTGCAGTACTTTTAAAAATCCTAAATGTATGACATCATATACTTATCTTTTTGATATAATTCTTATCATTATTGACATTAGAACCTATTATTAAATTATTTGATTATTATTTTTGGTGATTGGGAACGTTGCAGCCAGACTTTTGTTCGTGTTAAACAATCAAAAGGTATTTTCCCGAATTAATGTAGATGATATTATGTTACAAATACATGTATTTTTCTATAAACCTTCATTAAATTGTTAGATTTTAAAATTAAAAACTTTCAACTCAAATACAAAAACTCTCATTCATGCCGCTTTTATATGTTCTAGTAATTAACCATTCATTGCATGATAAAATAATTGTATTATAATACCTTTTATCTGTGGTAGCCAGCCCTCAGTTATTACATGTAGGATTGAAATATGTATATTGCTGACTCGGCATATTTTGATCACGTGTACAGAAACGTACCTTCCTATTCACTTTGCTAGTTAACGAGGCGATATGTATTCCCGTGTTAAAGGGTATTTTATTTCATATGGAAACATTTAACGAATAAAATACGTATGTCAACGTATAACCTCCGTTAAGAATAGGAAGACGTGTATTATTGTGTGAGGAAAAAATCGAAAGCTTGTATAGAGTTTCAAATTTATTTTATGCATATTACTCGTCTATATACTATAAGCTATTAAACAGTTAAAACTCCCCTAATTAGGCCCCGATCCTAATGCAGATGATTCGCGATCTTCGTCAGTCTTTCCTTCATCGCTTCTTCCGCATATTTGTTGCAATGAAGGGTAAAGGAGATGGCTATTGATCGTTTTGATCGAATACGGTAAAGCGGAGGTGCTAAAATTGGTAAAATGACAAAAATATGGATTTTCGGTGAATATGAACTGTACCCGCAGATTTCAAACAATGGTCGTAGATCGTTTTATTGTACGCTCGAAAAAGGTCTTAATGTTTATGTGTACATGTATCTTATTGGTTGTTTATTTCGGATTTGCAAAACCAGAATTGGCTACATTCGTACGAAATAAGGTGTAAAATAAATAAATATAGTTCCGAATTACGGGGCGGTTGGAGCCTTACAAATACTTCCTGGTATTTCATAGGCTTTAAGAAATAGTGTTTGTTCTTAATCACATTGTTTTATTTCATCAACAACATAGCGTAGAATCTAAAAGATTTAATATATTTGATTGATTTCAGACCCAGAAACTATGACGTACATGTATAATATGTATAGCTGTCAGTTTGCCTCCCAGCACACTCAAAAGGAACCATTACGTTAGTTGAGTTTGCAATCAAACAACTTCAAGGTATTGTTGATCACTTGTTTTTAATAGTTAACATATATAATATACGTGCTTAACTTATGCAGTTCAAACGTCACTGTAAACATGAATAACACACGATTTGCGTTGAGAATAGAGAACGAGAGAGAGGGTTAAGTGTAACATTGCTGTGTAACAAAGTGAATTTTCTGCAAAGTCATGCAATCAATAAGAGGCGAAGTCTAAGCGCTCCTTTCCTGTTAGAGGAAATGGCCTTATATTTGGCCTCAATATGAGCTCTTTGCTATGTACCGACACGGTAATAATGAGAACTATTTCGTACAGTCATGCTGTTATCTAGTGTGAGATCATCATAGTTTATTATGGATATCATAAAATGATCAAGTATACTGACATTAAGAAGAATAGAAATAATGAATGTAATCATTCATTTTATGAAAGCAAAAGAAACAGAATACTGTTTGTATAAACATGGGTAAATGTGCCTGACCTTGAACCAACCACAATATACATGTTCATTTGGATATTAAACGGACATTCAGTGGTTATTGCTATTACAGTTATATGTAGATAACGGTTAATATTTGATAGATATAAGGAACTACCATTGACTAATTTAACCTATATATTAATAAATGGTAGTACACTCTGGGCCTCTTACTGATGGATACATTCAAGTGTGTTGGATCGTGATATAGTCTATGTCTATATTATTAACAGATAACGAGTACAATCAAGGCAAAATATATTTGAATACACTTGTTTACGTCAGAAAAAAAGTACCTTGGAAATGTTGCTAACTAATGTAAAATGACTTAACATACAAACGTAGCGAGGCATTCGGAATATATTTTCAATGCATGGATAGTGCAATAAATGTATAAACTTTTTATTTTGAACTGTTGTCACGGAATAGATAAACCAATAGTCATGTTAGTTCATCAGGTAAAGATATTTTTCTTCATTTGACTTAAAACAGCATACAGGTTTTATTTATTCTGTCCTATATTCTTTATTATGTACAATGACCATTAAACAATTTGAACATGTTATAATAATACGAGCAAAATGCAATTTTTAACTAAAAGTCAGGTACCGGTAATGAAATTAACATGCTGAAAGCATTGTAACAAATATTATTTTCATGTCAAAATTTGAATTTTCAAGCTTGATAGATTTCAGTATTCTACCATTTTTTCCATGATTAGCCATTTGTCTTTGGTCTTAAAATAACCCGCATAACCCTTTTACATTGTTGATAAGTAAAAAAATACCTCATGAACCTCCCCCGAAGAACAAAGGGGTACAAGAATAATTTTGTCTATATGTTTGTGCGACTCTAGGTCATTCCAAAGAATCTATAGAAGGTCATGTACAATGTAAATGCCAATTTTGTGAACCATCTGTATCACTGTTTACCATAAATTTTATTCAAACAAATGACGTCTTAGGAGTATCTTTAGGTTAAGTTGACGGTTGCGAGCGTCATATCGAACGAAGCTCGCGCCGTCCGGAAATCTTGATTCATACTTTTTTGTGCCAGCGTAGTCTAATTTGACACTCACACATCCAAAATGCCCTCAAATTGATACTCCCGCATGATTGTTGATTTCAAGTTTTAATATATGAAGTAATCTCGTATGCGAACGCCGAAGGCGTGAGTTGAAATTACGGAGATTATGTACAGAATTATCACCTAAAGCTTCAAGTGTCCTGAATCCTTGTGTGCACCATTCAGTGCGAGCGTAGTTTTAAACGACACTCGCGCAGCCAAAACGACCGTCGTATATGCCACCGTGCGACCGTTAAGGTGCACTCATGAAATACTATTTCCAAGACTGATACATAACCATTTCATTTATAAGATGAGAGTATCAACAAGAAACCTCTCGAATGATAACAATGGCTGAAGATTGAATCGTGAATTCGAAACACATGCTAGAAATCATCGATTATATGACAAATGGAGGGTCATCGTTGTGGATGCAAAATATGCTTGAAGCCATACAAGACATGATAAGGTTGTTGACTTGCGCTTAAAGTGAAGATGAATCCTTATCAAAAACGATGAAGTTGCTGTAAACAAAAGGGGAGATAGCAAAACAAATCAGGAGGACAAGAGGACAAGCGAATCAGAATGCGCGATGGATGACAACACCCATTTCATATAGCCACAACGTCACTCAACATTCTCGATAAGCAAACTCTCAACAACATAAATTAAACGCACTTTTTTCAAGGGCTCCCGTAACAGCACAAGGACCGACTGAGGCCCAAGCTGGTCATTACCATTCAGTCTTTTTCATATGGCATTGCCGTTACAATCGCCTGGTCAATACCATGAAGGGTCACTCACCATTGAAAAAATGCTTGGTCATGTTGAAATCATAATAAATAGGCCATCGAGGTATTTACGTCCTATGTAATGCAATTTTTATGACAGTTTTGACCATTTATGGATATCATAAAGCATTCTTTGACCCGTTCGAGATAGGATCCGACAAAGACCACTATTTTTTACAGAAGAAAAAAGTGTTAATACATATATGTCTGATTAATGCTAAAATAATATCTGAATAGAATTTTCACATATAATTTGGTCGATGTTGGAATTTGCTGCTATCTCAAAATTACATGATTATAAAAGCAACAGGTAATCACAGCAAGGATTTTCATTTAAAAAAGAATAAAAAACATTATAAATAGTGTTTATATATGATGATATTTTGAGCAGTTCTTTATATAAGGATATGAGCATTGTTTAACTTAGTGTGTCTATTTCTCGTATGTTA
>LQRL01184752.1:2051-29790 GCA_001703475.1 Hydroides elegans
CTTGCAGCACCATCAGCATAGCAAACCGAGTCAATATAGCAGTGGCCAACCTGGTGAATGTACACAGATTTAATATATGTATTATTTATCTTTAAATATCCAGAATAATTTGAGGACAAACTATGATATACATCGCATAACATGTCAGAGCTGCCACAAACAAAAATCGTTTCATTGCGTAATATGTCAACGATTCTTACAGGTGGATAATTAATGCTCTCTAATCATAAATGGAGTCACAGTAGTTTCTTGCAATAACTCTGTTACATTATTTAAGGAACACATATACAGCAATGTGCGTTTGTGTCAAAAAGTGCAGAAATATATAATAATTGAACCTGCAAAAACCTACCTCTAATTCGAATTCATTGTCGTTAGCGTTGCAAGTGAGGCAATAGTCTTCAGGAGACATCTCTTCACCATCTGCATAGCATGTCGAGTTGATGTAACAGTTGCCGTTCTACAAAATGATTATATACATACTTTAGAAAATTTAAGGTAAGACTAATAGATTGATTATGTACCTTGGGGCTATATTTAACCAGCTGTTTCAAAATAATCTATGATGTATCTATATTTGGTCGTAACGTATACATATAATATTGGATTTTATTTTTTCAATAAATTGGTATTATGAGCCATGATATTAACTATAGCATTCCACAATTGGCATATTTTTTCAGTAAATTATATAAATATCTATTTTTAAAAATGTACATTAAAACTATCAATGGATATAATGAAATATGAAAGCTTTGAAGTGCAAGGCAATGTTGCATACCTCCAGCTCAAATTCATTGTCGTTTGCGTTACATTTGAGGCAATAGTTTCTCGGTGACATTATTTGGCCGTCAGCATAGCAAGTCGAATTGATGTAACAGTTTCCAAACTGACAAAAAAATAATTTATATGTTTTAAAAATAGGTAAAAATTGATCAATGCCATAACTAAGATATAATTCGATGTTCAGAATCTGACATTAACCATTTCTTATATTTTCTTATCAATGGTTAGAAGGAAGAAATTGCATAGTTTGAAATTAAAAGTCATAAAAACGGATGCATTAGTCTTACCTCAAATTCAAATGCATTGTCAACTGCATTACAGACGAAACAAAACATTTCTTGGGACATTGGTTCATTTTCCATGTAGCAGCTTGAATTGATGAAGCAATGACCATCCTAAACATAAATATTTTATTAAAATTATTATAAACCTACATTGTAATTTGCCTATGCCTTACAAAACCTGCATGGTAAGTGTAACGAAACGTGGTCGATGTTATTTTTGTTACTTTATATGTATAAGGCCATCACTAATTATCGTGTATATCAATAATATTACGATATGGCCTAGATAGGATTAAATAAGTTTACCTGAAGCTGAAATGAATTATTTCGCGAGTTACAAGTCATGCATGATTGCATTGGAGTAAGTGCTTCTCCATCCGCATAACATGTCGAGTCGATATAGCAATTGCCTTCCTGAGAACAGATACATTAATGCATTTGCCTCTATTTAAGTGCAGTCAAAAATCATCTCAATTGATTATAGAAGTAAGTAAAGTATGTTTACCTTAAACGGAACACTATATCATATCTTAAAATATGCACATGTAATAGATTAAAACTAATCCTCATAAGAATCACTGACAACCATACCTTCTTAAATAGGATTCATGAGTCATTCAATACATTCGTTAAAAAGAAAAAGGACAAACCAGTAATTCCAACTCATTGTCGTTGGCATTGCAGGATAGACAGTACTTTGCTGGAGATAAAGCCCTTCCATCCTGAACACATGTAGAGTTAGAATAGCAATGCCCAGGCTAAAACAAAAATTATATATGTTGTTAAATAAACTCTCCATATGAATTATATTCTATAAGTGTCGATAATTCTTTTAACATACCACTGATCTGAGATAAAATATGCACTAATTAATGTAGCCCCATACAGTCCCCTGTTTGACACATCTGTGATACACCTGTTATAGCATGTCCATCAATAAAATAATCATTCAAATATTCTATTTCATTAGTATATCTGGTTTGTAAAACACAACATACCTCGAGTTCAAATTCGTTGTCGTTTGCATTGCATGTGAGACAATATTCCTTTGGAGACCTCGCCTCACCGTCGGTGTAGCATGCAAAATCGATGAAGCAATGGCCGTACTATAATTGAATCAAAACGTCAAATTTTTAATCCACATGAAACACAAGATTTGTTTTGATGTTTAAAAATTTCCGTTATGAAAATGATTATAGAAACGAATCTAACATTCACGAAAATGAATAATGGTTCACAAATCGCTATAAAACGTATGTTAAAAACGTTCTCTCGAATATAACGACAATTGAATCCGTAATATCATTAATAGCAATTGAAAAAAAAAGAAATGTTTCATAATCATGAACCTGAAATTCAAAGATATTTTCTTGTGAATTGCAAACAAAGCAAAATTGTTCGGGAGTTATCGGTTCATTCTCAGCGTAGCACGTCGAATTGATATAGCAGTGGCCGACCTTTAAATCAATGATACATTAATAAGAAATACTTTTTGATATTCATTTATTCCAGATTAAAAAAACTTACACATTCTCTGTCAAATGTATAACCACTAGATTAATACATCCTTGAAGCCATCATTTCATCCATAGCAATAGTATTAGTATTGTTACGAACGGCGAAAGAAATATAAATGGATAACATACAAATTCACAATCATTATTGCTTGTAATAAATTAATAATGCTAAAATTCATTAGCTCACCTCAAGCTCAAACTCGTTATCATTTGAGTTGCAAGTGAAACAATAATCTGTGCCATTCTGATTTCTTGATTCATCGTCAGCGTAACATGTTGATTCAATGTAGCAGTGTCCATGCTAAACAAACAGTTTGTTGCATTAAATAAAATACTGCTTGATGTGATCGAACGATATACGCACTTTTTCAATTCTTTACCTTATTGTGATTATAGTATAAGATTTCTTTAATGATGAACGTATGTAATATAAATATTTATGCTTAAATAAACCATACCTCCATTTCAAATTCGTTGTCGATGGAATTGCATTTGAAACAATATTCCTCTGGAGACAACGATTCTCCGTCTGTGAAGCAGGTCTCATTGATAAAGCAATACCCTTCCTGAACATGAACAATAATATTGTTTTTGGCATACATTTCATGATTATTATTGTGTTATCCGGACAATGACTGTATTATAATCGTTTGCCATGTTACGCTAGAATTGTACAATATATATTAAAATAGGCTTAGAATTTGTAGTTACAGAACTAAGACTTCTTAAAATGTTATGTGGCTGTAATTGATTTTCGAACACTTACCAGAAATTCAAAAGTATTAGTTGCTGAATTGCAAACTATGCAAGGTTGATCTGGAGATATCGGCTCTGCGTGCGCATAACACGTTGAATTGATATAACAATGTCCATCCTTAAAATCACGACAATCAGTCACAAGTTTTAAATTATGTTTGGATCTTACACGAAATTAAATCAAAAATGGCAACTAAACAACTAAACTGTATCAGAATACACAACTAAATTTGTTGACGGTAACTGTGTTGAGAAATATCAAATAATTGATTATCTGTAGGCTAAACATGTATATCACAACACATGAGCTCATTATAAACCTTTAATTCGAAAGTGTTGCTTTTGGAGTCGCAGGCGAAGCATGATTGTTCAGTCGACTGAGGATCACCATGGGCATAGCAAGAGGAGTTGATGTGGCATGTTCCCTCCTGTGTGTGTAAGTATTGAACATTAAACAACAAAGTTAAACATTAAACAACATCCGAATTAAAGTATGTTCCACCTAAATTCGAATGTTTTTCAGTTAATCCAAATATAATTATGGATTATACGGTAAATTGCGCACTAAATATAGTATGATATTAACGCGACCAAGATTCAGTATTTATGTTTACTGTAACGCCTTTACTTGTATCTGTAAAAATGATGGTAAATGCCTCAAGGAACACTTCATTATTATCAATTTCGCAATATACCTTTAAGCCACAAAACAATTCGTATTTTAACATATATGAAGTATTTTACCTGAAATTCCCAATCGTTTTTAGTCGCATCGCATGTAATACACCACTACGCAGGTGTTACTGCTTCAGCATCTTCATAACATGTCGAGTCGATAAAACAGTGACCCGTCTAACATGAAATTAAATGCATGGCATATAGTTTAAGTGAAATGTTATGCTCATTGAAACATGTAAACGATCCATTGAATTAATATAATTGATATAAATTAGATAAAAAGTATAGAATACAATTGAATCACATGCTTCGGGATAAACATATTTGTGTTGTTTCTATGTAATGATATGAAAAATAATCACCTGTAAATAGAATGTATCGTTTTTGCCGTTGCAAATCATACAGGATCGTTCGGATGGCGACATTCCTTCTCCATTTAGATAACAATATCCCTCATACACACACGTGTTTACCTTTAAAATACAATATAATTAATATATCGAGCTCGGAAATTTTTGATCACATAATATTGCCTGAGTTCTGATTAACCAATTAACAAGAGTAAATGCCTAATGCAGGTACTTAATATTACTTTCTTGTTGATACCCTCTAGCTCATACTTAGTCCAAACATTTACTCATACTTAAGATTGTACGAGTTCAAGTATTTCTATTTGAAAAAAAGTTATCAATAAGTCAAGTTACTTAAAGCCCTGTATACAAGTGGCTCGAAAACCAAACGGTCGACACTTTCATGTTTTGTCTGGAAACAAAAGACTTGATGCCCCGCTGTGAGGGTCTGCATACGGGCCTTTATATTCACTTACCGTCTGGTTGCATTCTAAATCCGCGGTGCATTCCATGCATTTACTGTCGTATGTAGTCAAATGCTTGATGTCAGAGAATGTTTGTCTATCGTTGCTTGCGCTCACTTCGTAGCCGACTGTAAAATAATCATCGTCAATGGGCACTTTAGGCAACGGGCACATGATCCTTTGGAAATGCGAATATTTGGCTGGAGTTACGACTGCTTCATGTCGAATTTTCTTCATACTCTTCGTCAGCTGAAATTTTAAAAATCTTGAATAACTATTGTTTATAATTCAATAAATGAAAGAAACGGGTTTCGATTTTACAAGGTACATCTGCACAATGGTTTTGAATTAATATTTAGTTTGTTTAACAATGTTATAAAAAAAATCAAGAAACTGCAAAAGGGTATACTCATTGGTATTGCAAAGAAACTTACCACAAAAGGTGTGAATTGACAAGAGAGTGCTGGTTTCCGAAGAAAGTAGTCCCCGTATACAGGCGTCGATGCACATGGTCTTGTTTGAAGGTCACATAATCCCTCAAACTGCATGTCAAATAACACAGGAACTTTGTCTTCCTCCCAGCCACAATCAGATCCAAAATACCCTTCATGGCAGTTGCACTCCCCTTAAAATATAGATATTCAATATGCATTTATCAACTCATGCAATACACTTAATGAATTCAAGTTAATGGTAATACAGGTTTAGAAACCTTAAATAAGATTTTGAAATCCGCACGCGTTGAAATGCTGCTTATCTCAATAAAATTGAATTACAAACATTATATAGCACAGTATTTAATTATAATATACCCTCAACGCAAGTTCCTCTTTCATTGCAATCCTTCGGACACATGTCTTCAAGTTCTTGTGGTGGTACCATTGCGCCTGATGTTTCGTTAAAGGTGTACATGGTGTTGTTGCGGGACAGGTCATAGTGACAAGCAAAAAGGAAGTTTGCCAGGTGTATCTTACTGAATGAAACGCCTCCGGAAATCTGATAGGAAATGTACCGATATATATGTAACCAACAAAACGTCAGTTGAGTTTATAAAATGCTGCAGTATTTATATCATCAATATCAATGACACTTTCTGTGTTCATGGTTGGGATATGATAAGAAAAGGCGTTCAATATAAATTAAAAGTGACGAACGATGTAATAACTATACTCATTGTTATTACTTATTACCTTGATATCTTGAATACAGTTGTCAATATCTGTAGACAAGTCAGAATCAACAGTAGCTAGACAGGTCTGCGCCACAGAGTTATCATGGAATACTGAGTGGCAATACTCTGTCGCAGATTGCTCCGTCCAGTTTCCGTTCCAAGTTGGAGGCTAGAGCGAATGTGTAAGGATAACATTCAACATCAATTTAGCATTTTTAATCATAGTCTTTTATTAATGGTGTGCAATGTTTGCTCAAAGTAGCACTTAAACGATGCTTTGGCGCTCCGTTTGTCGTTGCGAATTACATATGCTTATAGTTTAATTAACCAATTTGAATAAGGATTCCACTAGTATAAGTAATTTCAATAAGATAATTTTATGAACTAAGGTAAATCGATGAAAATATACATTATCATGAAATGCATTTGCACAACTTAGGACTAACACCGCGGACCTCTACCAGCCATAAATTAAAGATTTTAAGACTAAACAGCCAACCATAGGTATAACTTACAGGGGGATCGAAACTTTCATCCCAATCTGGTCGTTCAATAGGTTCTTCAATGTCATCAGAATACATTTCTGGCAAACCATTTCTTGTTTTTATGCTATTCGCCTCAGTGCACCATTCGAAGAAATCTGATGTCACTTCGTCGTCAGCATCTATACATATATCAGAGGCTGGTCCCTTGGAGCACCATGAGATTGTCTCAGAATTGGGATCGTCAGGGTCAGCATCAAAGCAGGAACAGAAGTACACTTCATCATAAAGATCTTCTTGTCTTAAATTGCCTGCATACAAACTTTCTCCTGCTGAAACCCTTCAAATGATGATAAAAGCAAATGAAACGTTATAATTACAAAAAATATGCACATAGTATTAACTTTCTTTTTATTTAGATTTCTTTGCTATTATGCAAGAACTTATACAATGCATTTACAATAGGATGATTATTTGATGCATAAATACATAGGTGTTAACGAAATGTTTTACCTCCATTCGGTGCTGAATGTCCCCGCACCGTCCTTATTGGTACAAACATCATCCGATCCTTCAACTATACTTCCATCGCGAAGATGGAAATCATCACATGTATCTTTGTTTAATGTTCCACAGAGTCCTAACACTTGATCGTGGTCAGATGACGAGGGAAATATTTTGATAACTGTAGTATCGATACTCACGATCATACCCGTTGGTAGATAGACCTATATTTAATGATAATATAACAACATTGATATACTGAGTGTTATTATTAATTACGTTCAAGGTTTTTTCTACTGTTCATCTCATTACAGAATTTGTAATAAAGTATGCCATTGTGTTTATGCTTGAAACCTATGCTTGCCATTAGTACGGCTGTAAATATTTATTTGATATTATGTATGCTCTTTTTTTAAAGCATGTAAAGGATTTCGGTGTTTATCAAATATATCAAATCTTATTTACTTTATATGTAGACCCAACTAGTTCAATTCTTAGGGACATGTCAGCACATTCGTAAGCTCGAATTCGTGTTGGTTCTTGGTCACGACAATGGTCGTATATCCAGAGATCTCCTCCGGATCTGATAGCTGCTCCATAGACCATTGAATAGTCGTTCTTTGCCTTGAAATACGCTTGAATCTAAAAGGAATATTTCACATTATACTTCTCCTTCAATGAGATGGAAAATTAAAAGTTGTAGATTTACATCTTATTGACCAACAACCATAGACTGGTGATTGATATTTATCTAGAGTCTAATTGCAATGCCAAATAAACCTGCAATGCCAAATAAATGTATTTGGTGGCTATACCAACTGTTAATTACCTCAATAGGTAACGTTTGATGAAGAACTAATATAAACTCTCCTTCCTTCATGTTATTATATTTTCTGAAACAACGTAAGATATAAAATTGAGCATGTAGATTAAAATCGCTTGAGTGATGCGAGTCATTTATAAAAATGTGATAAATAATTACTTATCTCATTATGATCTAATGATTATGGCCTGTGAAATATTATATAATGAATAACGTTTCTCGTTACTTTATATGAATTAAGTTATATCCAGTAAAAGTTAGAGGACTTAAATCACTGTGAAATACGTTATTATGTACTTTGGTTATTTAAATTAGGGGGACCGAAAGGGATATAACATTTTTTAACAAATATATGAGTTCTAGGCTGTGGTGTCAATGAAATATTGAACATAATTGTGGTTAGTTATATATGTAGTTATGATATGGTGTATTTTTTTACCTGCCATCAAACGTAAGCATATGCGGGTCGTTACTCACTTTGCACTCAGCGTCCCCAATATTATTATCGTTGTCTATAACGCGAACCTTTTCAAGTAATGCAAAATACACAATATATTATGATATCCATTAAGAAAATTCCACTGTAAAATATTTCATCTTTCGGTTTTATCAACTTTATAAAGATAGGATTTTGGATGTTTTTTTTCCAAAAGGTGAAATGTGTTTTAAAAAAACAGATAACAATCATCATTGAACACAATCTGTCTAAGTTAAACTGTCTTAGTTAAACAACCGGAAACTTTATTTTGACAATGGTCAAAAGAAAAACGAACCTGAGCTGCCGGTAACAAGTAGTTTCGCCAAATCTGATGCCATTGGTGCCCCACTGCAGTCCTTAAAAGAAGATGAACCACGGTCTCTGGCTTCGGAGGAATGCGATTATCGGAATTGGCATGGATAGTTATATATATCTTTGTGTCTAGAGAGGGTTCTGTAATTTGCCCAGTTTCATAGAAACAGCCAGTTTGTACAAGCTCAAAAGCAAGTTGTGAGACTTTACGTGCGTTTTGGCAAACTGGCGCAACACCCTCAAGTTCTGGTTCAGTCATTTCAATAATCAATTTACACGTTGGCGCGTCGATTGGGCATAATATTGGTATAGTCGGATAAAAAGTATAATTGGCCGAATCGGCCGATTCTTTTCCTTGTTCAATAGTGAGAAATCTAGAAGCATCATCCACCTATAAAGCAAGATAAAACACATGCCAAAGAAACGTATTAATTTCGGTAATAATTATTGCAGTAATAGAACCTATATTACAACGAAGGTTACATATCATCGTACTACATTCATATTTCAAAAATATTTATGTTTGCTCTCACCACAAAGCCCATGAAGTAAGTTGCGTTTTTGGGATCACCTGGAACGCTCTCAGGGTTATCGCGAGGTCTCATTATGCAGGTTAGCTGAGAAAATAATTAGCAAAAACATAAATTGCCAAAAATGTATTCATTAGGTATGATAAAAAGTAAAAAAATGTCTCAGAAACGGCCACGCAGAGACCGACGAGTCGTTTTTGTAATCCGTTAAATGAAAGGAATTACATATTCCTACCTCATTTCTATAAGCAGTACAACATACTAGGAGGAGCTACAAAAGTCATCCTGTGCAGTTTTGAATCGCTGGTTTCAATGAACGGTTTTACAAAAAAAGTAAATAAACGTTAATCATCTATTGTTTTTGTGAAAGGCCGTCAGGCCCTAGCTGCATCGGAAGACTGATCGAGCTTTTCTCCTTTGACAACAGAGTTTTTCTAAACATTATGAGCGATTGGAAAATATAATATATCATCGATAATATTTAAAGCATCAATTGCCATCTCATTTGTCGTTTTATGTCAGGCAAAACCTAAAACAACTTGAAATATAATTGATAGTCGCATATTGCTTCAACACATCATCAAGAAATGACATTTTAATAATGATTTATACTCAACCAAATTTATCTCACCATGTTGCCAAGTGTATGCTCTGGAAACCAATCATTTTCATATAGTTGTGCAGGAAGATCCGTGTATGGAATTGCATCTTCGCCAACCGAGCTCTTTACGAGTTTTCCTCCCATGTACCAAAATACATCAACAAATATATCTGTCTCATTATGCTCAATATCACACAGCATCACCACTTCGCCATAATGAGGGTAGTCTGTGCCATATAATATTGAGTAGTTGAGCCACGGAGGGTTTTCAAAGATAGGAAACCCGTCTGTAATAAAAATGATTTTGTCAAAACAGCATTATTTTAACATCCTTTACTAAGAGCAAATTTAAAACAAAAAGATTATATATGAGTACCAAAACATATAAGTTCTGCTTCGATAATTTACTATGTGAATGAGTCACTTTATAGAGGTCTTAAATAACTACATTCAAATTACCTGTAACACAGCCTGGGGTGAATCCCGTTTCCGATGTCGTACCATTAGGACATTTTATTTCTTGACCTGCAATATAACAATATCAACTTTAAAATGAATCATATACTGTCAATACATTATTCGCAGATGCCTGTAACCCAGTCGGCAAGTGTAATCCATAGTACGTCGCATTTGGACGTGACGTTGAGAGGACGACCTACTTTGGGCCCATATGAAAGTTTTTGGGACGTTACCCGGCGTCCGTAGAATTCATTCATTAAAATATTATCAAGTCATCAATACATACGCCCGACTTTAACGTGCCGTTGATGCAACGTCTTTTCTACGTCAGCGACGAATAAGGATGTCCGGAAAACTTTCATACTGGCCCAAAGTAGGGTGCCCGCTCAACATCCGTGGACGTCTTGGCGAGTGGAAAGAATAGTCTATCTTACATCAACTGTTACATGACAAGTTTTTGCTGATGAATAAAGATGTTAAGCATGTAAGGCCTGGCCACATTGAAAGCTTTTTAGAGTTTTTTTCGCAACAAATCATGTCTTTCTAAGAATTCATTTCGCACGAAAACTCTCGTTGCGTAGCTTTAACAGCTTTGTTGAGGAAAAAACTCGTAAAACTCCAAATGTGGCCAGGCCATTTGAACATGAACGAATCACATTAGGTAGTTTTGAGTGTCTTGAGACATACATATATATTCATTAATTACCTATGCAATATGCAGCTGGACAAGTAACAGGATTTACAAGCTCATAGACATAATATCCGGAGCAGTTCTTGACATTGATGTCTGTTTGTATCTCACAGGGTCCACTATATCCTGATAAACAGGTTGATCGAGTCGTTATATTGTCTTCAACATCGGGGTGGGTGTCTGAAAATAATCAATTTCGATTTTAATACATGTCTTTATCTAAATTATACTTGCGTTAATGAGTCAGCACTACTGCAATTCAACTTTTATAAAAGCACATTCTTATCGTTTATATTTGCGAGACTGTAAAAAGGATCATTGAGTCGTCCACAAACAAGTTAATATGTGAAGATATACCATCCATCCAAATGGGGAATCCAGTTCCACAATGGTCAATCTCGACTGGAAACTCTGGCATTTCATTTCCACTCGGAGATATGAATTGGTACCTAATCATGCAAAATTGTTTTTAAACCAAATGCATATAATATTATTGACTGTGGATTAACAGTGAATCATCTTTTAACCATTTTTCTCTTAAATTGACTATTTTATCCAGCGCGTACACGTGTTAAGTAAACAATAATATTACAATATATTGTACCATATTTGTTTATCACCTGTGTTTATCATCTAATTAAATGCTTTTCAGTGACGTTCATTAGTCATAATTAAGGATAATTATCCTACACGTAAACAACATACTATTTACTTTGAGTTATTATTCAAGTATTTCTTTATGCTTGAAAATTAATTGCCTTTAATTTTTTAACTAAATAATTACAATTATTCTACACAATAAACGGATCACATAATTAACCAAAACACTGTCTTTTTGCCCACTCACCAGCCTTCAACTAGATAGCGATCGCAAAGATAGGCCTCTCCAGGTTGAATGGTGTAGTTTGCACTTCGCTGGTACTTGTTAGTTATGATTGTTCTTTCGACACAAGGATCCACATCCTGCGAAATCGAACCTACACAAGGAGTCAAAAAACAAACATTCAATATCGTTTTACTCAACAATAATATTTAAATCTTTTTTCAAAACGTTTTGAATACATTCCTTATCGAGCCATTGACCAGCAAATTTATCTATCTTCATTACATGAGCGTTACATTGTTGATATATTACGCCGGACAATATCACGTGCGCCATAACAATTTGGGTATTGCCCGTAAGTGTATACAACATTGTATACATTCATATTATTAACATGATTCCGTAAATTAAACAGGTCATTTTTACCCAAACAAAAATGGTTATTTGCCATCTTGAAAGGGAAAAGTCAAGTCTGCGGCCGCAGGGCATAACTATTCCCTTTATTCCGGTCAATGACTAAATCGGTTAAGACCCTTCCGGTTTTATTCATTTTTATGCATTTTTCTCTGTTTTGTTTTTGCCATATATTCTTGGTTTTATTTATTTGAAAACAAAAATGGATTCAATTAACCTTTTATTCGTATCGTCAGTGGTGATTTTTATGGTTTTATCGTTCATGAAATCCCAAAGCACAACAGAAGTATCGCTCTTTCCTATTTCATATATAACGAAAACCCGTAAAAATCACGACTGGCGAAAGGAATCGCTAGTTATATGAAGTAATGCCCTTACTCACCCCTGCTAAAATATAGCAATAAAATCAAGATTATTTCACTGATATGTGCCATAATTTTCTCCGTTTGTATTAAATTCTGGTGGCAGGATGGGTCAAATTTATACTTATTCCGCTGAGTGGTCAAGCATCCTGAGCATCGTTGCTAGGTACATATCAAAACAAACTTAGGAAATTTTGCCTTATCCGGTATTAATTACTTTAAAGATTTTGTAATTGTTCATGAATTTTCCTGAGAAAATTTTATAAGTCACAAAAATAGCTTTCATAAAGTTGGAGCTTTTAAAGCTAGGTAAAAAATACATGTACTCAAGCTATAGATATAAGGTGACCTTACGATCATCTTCTATTGGTCATCCATTCATTAACCCAACCAGATAATATAGCGTTTGTGGGTAGAGCTTATATAAGATATGTACACCTTGAACTTAAAACAGGAACGAATATTGTTTAAGAGCCCTTTAAATGTACTGATATTTTTTCTTTGGATTTTATATATACATTGCTAGTGATAAAACCTTCATTTCTTGACGACAAATTCCATCAGTGACGCTTCAGAAAAAAATGAGTTCTTTTTAAAAAAAACATTATGATGCGGTCGTCGGCCGGCATATAGAAACCGCTTCTTAATAAAAATGAAATAAAATAATCCGGCTGACTCCGGACTCGGTCGAATAATATTATCATATTCTCTTTTGTAAGTATTTTTGCCATTTAACGGTTTGAATGTAGTATATATATTTACTTGTGATATTTTGCACTCACCCAAGTTCATAACGTTGAAACACATACATAATGCGAAACAATTATATTTCCAAATATCACATATACATGTACATGTATGGGGGGAGGGGGCTTTAACGAAATTTGTCAAAATAGAGGGGGCGATTACAAGAAGAGTGGGTGACTGCTAGAGCGAATACAGCATACGATAGGGTGATATGTATTTTTTACCAATTTGCGTCGGTTTCAGAAATAACCGCGCAATTTTTTGCACTAGTATTTGAAAATTGATTAAGTGACGCCGTATGATAATTTCAGAATGTAGTCAAATTATAAAAACACGATTAATTTAAAGAAGTCGATATGTTCATAAGCTAAGTTCATATTTAATCAAACATTTGAGACATAATTTTATCGGATACCCTCGTTTTAATTGACCTTGACACGTACATATGAATGTGTGAGAGTATAAAGTGGCCAGGAGTTATATGTTCATCTATCAATTCAAGCCTAAAAATTTCGAAAAAAAAATAGTTTCGTTTTTTTATATATATAATTGGGTTGAACAATTTACCACCCACTGACACTTGAAAACCAATATGAATCTTATCATTTGTTATTTTGATAAATATACATTCATGATTTACATTATAAATAGCTATAAGCATCTTTGACAGTTTAATTTGTCTAGTTGATTGCATCAAGTGCATATGCACTAAAACGAATCTATCCATGTCTTTGGGTCAGGATAAAAAGTTCTCCGCCGGGATTTTTCGGACTGTGTGCTTACGTGAGTGGTCCAGATAAAGCTAGTTTGGTGAGACTAAGTGTAACATACTTATAGGTAAAAAATCTCTCAGGCCGCGTTCATGCAAAAAAGGCAAAGAATTGCTCGAAACTGATTTGTTATGTATTTTATACCAATATCACTCGAATTTTAATGCGTATAATTCAAATAATCAGATTATTCGCTATTAATTCCACGTGACATTGGAACTAAATGAATAACAAACTGTTTGCGATCATATCTTGTCTATTTTGGTTAAACATGGCTTAACAAGTAGCATACAATGTCATGTACCGGTATGTAGTTTAATTGTTCAGAAGATAGATTATTGATTTCAATTTCAACCCGAATTAGATAGACAATTATTGTTTAATTTACAGCCATCAACATTGAAAGAATAAAGTTATCGAATTCACTTAGCCTGTAAAGCCTGCAATTTTTGTGATTTTTATTTAAAAATATTGATGACATTGTTACATTTCTTGACATGCATGTAGAGAATGTATACAAATGTATTTTGAAAAATAATGTTTGTGAATAAGAGACGGTTCTATAAACACCATTTTAATCCTAATTTCAAGTTGGTCGAATAAAAGTGAATATGTTTTCATATCTTTTTTTAGTAAGACCAATTTGGATTTAGATCAATAACAAATGTTCATGTTGTTAATTCATGCAGTATATATCAAATTCAAATCGAAATAGAATCGAGTCATGGTAGAACGTTTGTCAATCACCGTGGGTGACATAAAAAGACAATAAAATACTTATTTTTTTCATTTCCAAACCTTGAATATATGACTTGTATTCATACGAATTATGAATTGTATTCTCATACATTGCAACATACAATAAATCCATCATTCGACTCCTAAAAAAATGTAAAATAACTATTTCGATCAGGCCCTTTTATCATTTACAGAAAGTCACAATAAACGAAGCTGGTAGGATCCAACAAGACGCCATTGCTGTAAATCTGCACGTGACTGTGATCGGTCATCCCGCTACCATAGCAACCGCATTGTAGTCCTGTCATAGTTTAGGGTTAATTATTAGAAATGGATACATTTATTCATCTTCGGGTTTGTTATTGAAATAATATGAAAGCACTTCCATATGATCAGGAAATATGTTAAAAGGGTTTTGCATTTGCCAATATTGAGTCAATGTTGTTTTGATTTTGTTATGATTTGTTATGCACAAACCTATATGAGTTGCAATGGTCTCTCCAGCATTGGATGATTTTCCAACGGTATACCCATCGGCATAGAATACTTTGATTTTCATGTCTGAAATAAATATCTTCATTTCAATTGATTTTCTTCTTGTTTCATTCAAAAGATTGAATATGGTCATAAGAAAATAACTTCAGTCATCATTACGTTTAGAAGTAAGTATGTACTTTCGTGCATTTTATCTATGAAATACATGTTAATGAACAATATTCTTACTCGGCCAATCGGCATCGGTCGAGACAAATACAAATCCGTCATCACAACAAGATCCCGATCCATAAGGTCTCGCTTGGCGCTCAATGTATCCGTTGAAGGGTGCTTTGATCTGTTGGTTGGCACTGCATACAATGTCGGTACCGTAGTGAAGTCGACTTCCCCTTAAATGAATATGCCTTATCATATTATTTTCATGTTTTTTATTTAGTTAAATTCTCCTGATACTGTGTAATAACAATCTAACAATAGCCTAAACCAGTCATTACTCAAATATATAGAACCTACCAAAGTTCGAAAGCACTATGTACATTCATATATGAACAAGTGTTGTTATATTAAATTCAAGCTATAGATGTAAGCATTTTCATAATATTGAAAGAATGGATTTTAAATGTAACTGTAAGAACAAATTATCCTTAGACAAATGTGTTAATCTTTAACCTTGTACCTTGGGGCACCATAGAAACCACATCCATAATCATCACAACCACGTCCAACAGGACTGCTATTGCCACAGTATTTTCCAAAACACATGCCATTGCCTAGGCATAGTATGTGAGAATGTTAATGAATTAACAGTTTATTATTTTACATTTATCTTATTTATTTATTTGTTGCAATGTCATTCGTTGCAATTTCAACTCCAATTTTGAATTATTTTTGCTTTAGACACTGTACTTAACAAATATTATTATTTCATATGTTTTATGTTTTAAAGAATTTCATCCTGCATATTATATATTTGCAAATAATTTACCCGTTCCTGGATGTCCGCATATTTGGGGTCCGCTCACATAACTCTCGGATACATAGGCTATATTGCCATTATACTGAACTTTGCACCAACCACCAGAACAAGGATCAATTGAAACGAGACATTGGTTCGGGACACCCTGCCAGACAAAGCAATTCTCTCTCTCCAGCAAATATTCAGCAAATATTCATTTTAGACAGGCTTCTGATATCCTCCACACAATTGTGTGACTAATTAAACACACGATGACTTATTATGTAAAGATAAATAAATGAAATAACATAATAAATAATGGAAATTATTATGAAAATGAATTAAGATTAAGAATGTTAACAAATACATGTTGTATCAAGATCTCTCACCTGTCCAAGAACCGAGGAGCTTGTTGTAGGTCCTGAGCGTATGTTGAGACCGCAATTTTCACATGACGTGATGATGCAGACACAATCAAGAGCCTGTGTATTTTCGATAAAACCAACAAATACTAATAGACTAATAAATCTGATCATGTTTATTTTAGTAGTAAATTATTTGGATCGTAGCAGTGCGGCGCCGTTTTTATATGAGAAAGAAATATTTGATCGATTATTCTTCATAATATAGGAACGAATCAAAGAAGTTCATCAAAGAATTAATAATAACCTAAACAAATACGTAAAAAGAATAGGAAAAGAATGGTAACAGATTTCGTTATGTTAGGTGCTCAGTCTGATCTACTTATAACTAATCAAAGTGAAGTAAATGAAAGTGTGCACATTAATACAGTAGACCCCGCTTATCTCGAACAGGTCGGGACTTTTAAAATTTGTTCGAGATAACCGAAGTTCGAGATATCCAAGGGTCTCGAATCCGAGCATACAATTTTGACTTCAAATGTCTTGTATTATATACTGCAAGTGAAAAATTGCTTATATTTGTCTTTGACTGGGTGTGGAATTGTTTGTGGTTAATATGTTTTAAAAGAATTGAAGATAAGCAAATGATGACCATTTTATTAACCTTTTGAGAAGTTTCACATCCAACAAAACACATTTTATAAAAATAAAACTAACTTAAAAACACGTGGGTCACTATCCAAAAATAACATTGTAGTCAATAGTGTGTGTGTCCCCCTTCTGCCTCGATGCACTCTGTGCAGCGTATCGCATACTGTTGATTAGTCTATCAACCTGCAGCTGGGGTATCTGTTGCCACTCTTCCAAAAGTATTGCCCGAATGTCGTTTAGGGTAGAGTCCGGATTTAAACGTGGTGTAGCCCTTCGGCCCAATATGTCCCATAAATGCTCAATGGGGTTCAAATCCGGTGATACCGCTGGCCAGTCCATTCGCGTTATCCCCTGGTTCTCGAGATACTCGTTGACAATGATACCTCCATGTGGCCTAGCGTTGTCGTCCTGAAGCACAAATGATTCTCCTATGGCGCCTGCGTAAGGCACGACATGGGGTGCGAGAATCTCGTCAATATATCGCCGAGAGTTGAGGTTACCCTCAATAAAGACCAGTCCGGTCTTGCCGCCGATGGAGATACCGGCCAATACCATAACGCTTCCGCGGCCGTAGGCGTCCACCTCATCGATATGGCGATCGGCGAATCACTCACCGCGTCGTCTCCATACCTTCACACGACCGTCGGAAACTGACAAGTTAAACCGACTTTCGTCAGAAAACATGACGTTCCGCCACTCTTGCCTTCTCCACCTTTGATGTAGCCGCGTCCATTCTAGCCGGGCCAGTCGATGATGTGCCTGCAGCCGAAAACGCTTTGCAGCCTTGTAGGCGTGCAGCCACTTTGCATAAAGACGCCTTTGAGCCGTTGACAATGAGATTGGTTGAGACGCCAGAACACCGCGTTCGATGAAGCTCACGTCTCCGATGCTGCGCTAAAAACAAAATAAGGAAATAATTAATAATGAGATCTCATTTTCATGAATAAAACTTCGTTTTTTCTTAACAAGAACAAAAACAAGATCTATCGGATTTTAATAGTGAGTTTTAAAATGTTACCTGAAGAAAATGGACTTTCCCTTGCCGTCCTCACCAGAAATCTGTCTTATCGTTCCGTTGTAGCTTTTGGACGACCGGTTCGCGGTTGGTCCTTTACATCACCAGTCCTCCTCCAAAGCAAATGTGGAGGTATTTCCTCCAAAGCAAACTTATGGCTGGTTGGGAGACACACAAATTAAGAGCAACATCCTTTTGGCGTTTATCGGCTTGCAGTTGCCCCATTGCAATAGCCCTTTGTAAATTTGTTAAGCGATTAGCCGTTCTTTTGAATATTCATGTATCAATAAGGAAAGTACCCATCTTGATTGGATTTCGATAAATGGAATATTCATTTCAACACCTTAAAAATCGGTATTCGTTAGGGTAGAATGGGTTTCGTCAATAGGCATAGCAATGGACTTTTCAGTGGTATGGCAAAATGTGATTTCGAATTTGACCCCTTGGTTATTAAAGACCCTTACCGGACTATAAAAGCAGGGGATCTGCCTTTCATATGCAAATGTTACTCGTTTGAATTTGAAACTACTCATCTTCACAATTGTTATTGTTTATTTATTTTTTCTCATAAAATAGGAATCTAAATATAAAAATCTTAACATGTTTACATACATCATGATAGCGTGTATCACCTTTATTATTTGTTAAGACTTTGGAAAAGCAGTTTTGCACAAAATCACAGTTTTAGAACGTGAAAATATACGGATTTTCAAACGTTTTGAAATGAAGAGTTCGATTTCATTGGTCAAGCGAAATAGAGGCTATTTAGATACAGAAGCTGCAGTGTTTTATTCACATAAATCAAAGATGTTTCAATGATCACTCGAAATAAAAGCCTCACCACAGGGTAGCCCACTGCGCAATAAAGCTATGCATTGTCAAGTTCCCTATCCAGAGCATCTGGCTCTTTTTCCCTAATCAACTTCACACGATAAGTTGTTAAAACGGTCATCTATTTATTTGATATAACCACTTCAAATTAAACCTATTCAAATCATGTACAAAGCCTTTAGTCTTCTAATTATGTATGGTCTGGTTGGCCAGAAATCTTCCAACCCATGGGTTAAATAGGCAAAATTTGAAGGGTCTTTAAAGTGATGATTACACCAATTAAATTAATGTCAACAGATCTGAAACTTTCAACAAATAATAACAGAATATTGATCTTTGATTTTATCTTAAATTTAAATAGAAATAATGCTTAATTGAAATTTTGTAACTATTTCAAAAAAATATAAGCAATTATTGACTGGCAGTATATTATGTGTGCTATGCATTATTTTAAACCTAAAGAGGCTGTGTTTTATGCTAACATTCACTGAACAAAAGAAACCGTTTTTGGTTTATTTAATTGCCAAAATAAAATTATTGTTGTATATTATAAGTATGTCATTTGCCAATTCCTGATAATATTCAGATTCTACAAATGTCGAAATATGTTAAAAGCATCAATTGACAATAAACCGTTATCTTTTGAGTTCGATTCATAAATGAGGATCAATGATGCATCGTATTTGTATTCATGCTGATTCCTTTATAATATAGCCACAAAAGCAAGAGGGGTGCTATAGGGCGGGGATCAGGAATCTTTGATTCTTTTATGTGTTTGTTCTCAATGGATTTAGGGGTACGTAAACAATGGACATCTAAATCCTACTTTGTTATGGCACGAAACCACACCCTTTAAAATACACTAGACAAAGCTTCAAAGTTTAAGAAATATTTTAATATGCTCACACCAGCTGGAGTCAATGGTGCTGCATTTTAAACGCTAATCAATGATCATAAGCAGCATAAAAGGACTAACTTTCCATTGAAACTGTGTGATGTTTCAAACAAACATAGTGAATGGAATAAGTGGCTTTAAAGGCAAAATTGGGAAATGTATTTGGGTCAAAATGAGTTTGGGTCAAAATTTAGGCGAGGGCTATAAGACTTATATTAGTAAAATTCGTCGGGACCAGGAGATTTGTTCGAGATAAGCGGGGATTCGAGATATCCGAGTTTGGGATAAGTGGGGTCTACTGTACCATTTTGAAAAGCTTTTTTCTCACATTAAAATTTTATCTTCGAAAATATTTGCAATATACAAACTCAATCGGGAGGTTTTGTGGTAATCACCATTATTTTTGCATTTGTTTTAATACAGTTGATTAAGATTTAGAATTCATCACACGATAAAAAAAAATATTTGACAACAAGAAGTGACACAGTTTTTGATGTTTTATGAGATGTAGACAGGTGGATAGGTAGACAGGTGGACATACAGATACGTGGACGGATAAACAGATAGACAGTTGGACAAGTAAAGCATTACATGATTAAATATAAACAAGTATAAATAAAATAATGTTTTGTGATTATTTATATACAAACAAGTGGGATATATTATTTCTATAGTTTGAATGCATACATTATAACTAGATTAAATATCGAATTAGTACAATGTCGTAAACAATACTTGATATGTGCCGAACTGTCTGCCTGCCGACCAGTATACGTGTCAAAGCCGACATGTGATTTAACAACGCGTCGACCTGTCTTCCTAACCACCTATGGATCTGCCAACCATGTGCATATCAAATGTTGAAGTTTTTAAAACATATATTTTGAAAGGGCCGACCTGATCTACCTGTCTACATGTTCACATGTCTACCTGCCCATATATCTTCCTGTTCACCTGTCTACCTGTCCACCAAGTATACCATGAGATCGAAATTTATGTTTACACTACTTGTTTGTGTTTCGATATGTCTACATGTCGACCAAAGACACATCTGTGCTTTCCAATATACCCATTAAATAGTCCGTTTATGTTTCTATACTGTTGCGCGTAAGTGGGTAGTGAATTCTTAAGTCGTTTCATAAAGTTTAGGGGAGCGGCAATGGTATTTGCTTTGAAAATGAAAACATCACTTACCAATATTGCATATATACATATTCATACAAATATGATGTTTTTTATAATACGAAAATATATCATGCGAAAATGGTTTAATAAACTAACTTACGCTGTATACGTTTCACGGGCTGATACTTTGCATTAAGGCAATGGCTTTTAGTTTTTATAATGAGAAGGAATGCCATTCGCGGATGTGACACATGGCTTAAAGGTGACTTTGGTCATGTTTAAAACATGAAAGCTTCAAGTATGTGACCATTCACTTTGAAAATTATGCTTTTGTATACACATTCCATTTCAAGAAATATTTTTAAATATTGCAGTACATATTGTTCAGAAAAACAAATTTCATATAGCAAAAACTGATAGCTTGATTCTGTCTGAAGCACGATTATATATTATCATTTATTTGGTAGCATTGGTCGGTATTTGCAAGTCACTTAACATCTTGATATGATTAAAATATGACATACAAGAACAATACTGTATTAAATATTCGTTTTCAAAAATAAAAAACGCTAAATTTAATAATACCCAGCACGTTATACAATGGTTACATCATTCAGAACAACACTATTCACCGGGAAAACCAAACATACTTTTTCTAGTCTATGTTAGAAATGGAGACACCCAAACACAACCTAAAATTTCAAACCCGACGACAAACAGCTCCAATATCATCTTTAAATGCTAAGATAATCGATAAGAGTTGTTATAAATTGATATACATCTCACCAATTGTTGATTGAATCATAAATATATTTGATTAATTTACTAATATATATATTGTTGTGTCATAAACTGAAAAAAAATGAAAACAAAAACTTGTTTTAAAATTTGCTTTGAACAAGCTACATAACAACAATGGGTGGGATTACATGTTTATAAATTCAGATTTCAAAGCTTGCATGACACATTGATGTTCTAACAATTAAGTTATTTTATTGTGTTTCCCATACATTGTTACGGTTTTGGTGAATATCGCTTTTAATATGAGAGACTAGAAACAGTTGGAATATGTATTATAAAAGCAATACATATTAATATATGATATAATATTGCAATGCGTCAGTCGCTGGCTTCACAATGTCTCAATGAGAGTATATATATATATATGTAAAAAACAACATTTTATGCAATGAGAATACATAATTATCGCTTATAGTCATGAAAATTTTGAAACAACCATTTATTTAATGGTTTTAATTTCAGTTTAGGAGACATTTCAGCTATTTTACTCCGGTCGGCTTTCAGACCTTCTTAGCAACAACCAACTAGACGCCTTTTCCGGGCCTGCCTTTTTCAATCAACACATTATTTCTTTCTCTCCCAGTTAACTCAAGTTGTCTAAAGATTTCGAATCGTAGATGCTCCTACGACACTACAGCTATCACAAATGCCATTGTATTTCCCATGGAACTGTGAATTCTAGCTAGCTTCTTTGCGAACATTACCATATCTGATCTCAATCGAATTTCAATCCCGCAGGGGAAGACGAGACGTTCATCAAGGTCCACACGTAATTCCAAATATGCCGTTCTGTTTTGCTTCTGTCTTTACATTTAGTTTCATTTAATTTGCGGGCTCTTTGTTAAGCCTTTACAAACTGTGTACCTTGTTTTTTATCTGTTTAGATTTCGCCATGTTTGACATTATCCCTTTTGAGCTTTACATAGTCGACTAGCTTTCGTAAGATCATATCATGTCGCCACGTGAAACGTCGTTGAGGAGGCGCTGTTTTAAACGAAGATAGAATGTGCTCCAAATTACCGAGCTTACTACAGAGTGCGTATTTAGCGTCAACAAGCTTTCCTCGTCGTTTGTGTCGGTAATAGGTCGTACGTCCAGCAAGTAATGAACTGGATTCCTATGGGTTCCATTTTCTATATCGTTTTGAAGGTTATCTTTCTGGGTACTGCACTCTCCCATTTCATACAGGCTCATTGAGATGCCAGTCAAATCCCGCAGGGAAAGACGAGACGTTCATCAAGTTCCACACGTAATTCCAAATATGTCGTTCTGTTTAATAAGCCAACGCTTCTATCTTTATATTTAGTTTCATTTAATTTGCGGGCTCTTTGTTGAGCCTTTACAAACATTGTAACTTGTTTTTTATCTGTTTTGATTTCGCCATTGTTGACATTATCCCTTTTGAGTTTTACGTAGTCTGTAGTGGTCGTATAAGAATAAAAATAATTTATTACTCCGATATGGTTTATTTGATAAATCAAGTCGACATGGCTATGGTTCAATCAATGCACAATGGATGAATGGCTAAATCAGGAACAATATATCGGTATTCTCTTCTATATTCAAGATTATGTTCATTATTTTAGTAATTTGGAATTTTCGGGTACAAATTGTATGATCTTTTCTTATACCTGCAACAATATAAATTTATTTTAGAATGCGTAAAGGTGAGCAGGCATAAAGCACTGATGGAAAACCGTTAAATTTAAATGCAGTGGCTTTAAATATAATTTAATGGCTAAGTATTTAAGTGTAAATAAGAACGTATAAAGTTTACTTTTTTGTAATAGAAAATACTGGCTTACATTGCCCTTGCTATATATCTGTAGAATAATACAAAAATGATTACTTACACCACGTAAATCCACACAAAAATAAAATCAAATCAATCCTTACAATTTTTCTGGATGTTTACCTTTAAAATACAAATAGCGACTGACCTTAGTTTAATGTTCACGTGATATTCAAAAAATGACAAACAGTGCCATCTAGGATTTATAAATCGCATATGGGTACATTAAATTATGGCTTAGAACATTATGATTTGAAACATGACACACTGACATATATAGGGACATTTTATATGAATTTAATTTCAAAGAAAAAACGTAAGTAGATTATTCAATATACAAGATATTTCTTACATAGTCGACTAGCTTTCGTAAGATCATATCATGTCGCCACGTGAAACGTCGTTGAGGAGGCGCTGTTTTAAACGAAGATAGAATGTGCTCCAAATTACCGAGCTTACTACAGAGTGCGTATTTAGCGTCAACAAGCCTTCCTCGTCGTTTGTGTCGGTAATAGGTCGTACGTCCAGCAAGTAATGAACTGGATTCCTATGGGTTCCATTTTCTATATCGTTTTGAAGGTTATCTTTCTGGGTACTGCACTCTCCCATTTCATACAGGCTCATTGAGATGCCAGTCAAACTGCACTGACAATGATATCCCCCTCTACCTTTCGTAGCGGATAAGTTACCATTTATTTTAAAAATATTAAACTCTTATAAAAACAATGCTATGTTCATTGTTAATGTTGATACATTGTCAAACAATTGAATATTTCGCTACCTGTGCCTGTGATTTTCACGTGACAGGATATTAATAGCATATAAATCGATTTATTTTTATACTGTATTCCCAATGTGTAAATGGGCTTACTTATATAACAAAACTAGAATATTCTGTTATTTAAAGCCACTAAAAGTTTTATCAAAAACTTATTCAAATGTGATATTGATAGATTTATCTTGAAAAACGTTTCATTTCATACCTGAAGTTGATAGCCAATCAAATTGCATATTACCTGTTCAGGTAAATATGGAAATAAACAAACCATCAGTATAACATTTTTTCTCGATTGACAGAAGGTAAATCAAGATGAAAATATATTTAATCATCTAGATTTAAAAACAACATTTTTATTCATAACTTTGAACTACCGATGAGTGTTCTATATGGCTTGTTTGATAAAAAATCCTATATTATCGCCCACTCGAAGTTGGCTGAAAAAATCCCACTTCCAACGTTTTTGAAATTTATTAAAACAATAAATGGGTAATTATAAATTTGAGATAAAAGCGGATATCTTTCATGATTTCAACGCATCTTATTGGTACAAATGGTACACATAACAAAAGTAGATCCCCTTAGCAAATTCAATTTGAAGTAATTTCAAGAAACGTTAATTTTTACTTGTAGATTTGGGCATGTTAAGGCCTTTACTCCTAATTTTACACAGAATACCCCCTTTCTCAGTTTATTAGGCCTGAACCCAAAAGTTGGGGGCCTATAGAGTTTGGGTGTCTGTCTGTCCGTCCGTCTGTCATCGCTTTCTTGTACGGGCTAGAACTTTTGAACGGACGGTCATAGAGACTTGGTTATGTGCTCAAATGAAATGTCTTGGTCCGTAGATGTGCCTTTTGACCATTTCGGTCAAAACACCCTACCGGAAGTGGTTAAATTGACCAAAATAGCACAAAATAGTGGTTTTTCCGGACTTGAGCTTGTACGGACTAGAACTTTTGAACCGAAGGTCATATAGACTTGGTTATAGGCTCAATTGAAATGTCTTGGTCCGTAAATGTGCCTTTTGACCATTTCGGTCAAAACGGTGAAAACACCCTACCGGAAGTGGTCAAATTGGCCAAAAATAGCCCAAAATAGCGGTTTTTCAAGACTTGCGCTTTTACGGGCTAGCACTTTTGAAGGGAAGGTCATAGAAACTTGGTTATAGACTCAAATGAAAGGTCTTGGTCCGTGGATGTGCTATTTGACCATTTCGGTCAAAACCATCCTACCGGAAGTTGTAAAATTGGCCAAAAATAGCGGTTTACATAGAAAATATATTTAAAATCTACAAAAATCCATGCCCCTTTGAGTTTGAGGGCGGTTGGGGCCTTTTCGTGTTTCACAAATACTTTCATGTTCAGTGTATAGAATGGCAAAGCATGAAGTACAATGCTTATTGAGCGCTCGCCCTCTAACACTCTGAGAAATGAAATACAAAATATGCTAGAAGCACTAAAGAAAATAGTGTGAGCTAAAAAGTAGTGGGTTTCATGCAGCAAACGAACTATAAATTGAGGGAAACTCAACGTTAACATTTTGGAACACGGTGTTTTATTAGCGATGCTTGTCAAAAATTGAATTCTATTAAAGGTGTTTTATTTGACAACATACCAATCTTCCAAAAATTTTGATGCATGTAATAATGTTGATGTTCAATTGCCTGTAAATATGATATTAATACCATGTGTGAGATAAAACTTGTTGACTTTGACACTTTACTTCGAGATATCGACATATGTAACATATGTAATATGGTTCATTTATACAGATAAGATCAAAACGACAATGGCGTCACCACCTGGCGCTGTGTGGGTTCTCACGCTTTCGTGTATAGCCGCATTTATGCTCATCTCAATTTTGCCTGCTACAAACTCACAAGTCGTTGACAATTATGGCTACCGTCTAGAGCCCCCTCCGTAAGTAGTGATATTTGATATCTGGAATTTATAGTTAAGGTTTTGAATTCAGATAAGTTAAAATAACACAAGTTCAATACACAAATAAAAACAATATCGTAAATATTTGGTTATGTATCAAAACCTAGCAAAAAATAAGATGTTCCGCTACTCACACATGTTTGTGTCCGTGTGTTTTGAAACTGATATTTGTAAAAAAAAAGTTCAGAATTTGAAGGCCTATGAATTCAAACTCTGTTTTCGTTTCAGAATGTACATGATCGTTGCACCGTCTCGCGTGTACCCCGACATGGTGGTCCAAGTATCGGTGACCATATTTCAGCTGTATCAGTCTCACCTTAACGTGCGCGGCTCGATTCGTAAAGAGGGTGAAGAGTATGCAAGCTTCTTTACCACGTTCACTCAGCCCTCCACAAGACTGCTACAAATGCGGGTTAGTTCTTATGCAAATTAAAATACTATGCTATTCATTATTGTACCCTGTATGTGTCGATTAATAAGAAAGTAGAAATCTACTGATATGACTGATATGTTACAAGTCTCAACTACTTTTTTTTAAATTTCGTATTGGACCAAAACATTATGCTGTAATGACTTGCATCTTTCCAAATACGCTGGCATTATTAATTCAATAAGCGAAAATGATGTACTTTAAACATTGCTGCATTAATTTCAGATGTTAGATACCGCCCAACCCGGTAACTACACCATGCGCGTGGAGGGAACAATGAACGGCGGACAGGGTGGCAACATCTTTGAGAACGAGACAGATATCATGTTTAGCATCAAGCGTGTGTCCACATTTATCACCCTCAGTAAACCCATCTATAACCAAGGACAGGAGGGTGAGTACTTGCTTCTCCTTACCCTCGTCGTGGACACGATAATCCCACTGGTCTTGTATGATGTCTTGATTCTAAAATAATGATCTTCGGTTATATTTTTAAATGTTGAGTTTTTAAGCTTTATTATGCCTAAAGGAAAACATGAATACGTACAATTTTACTAGTTGCAGAATGATTTCCTGAGTATGACCTTTCAATGTCTTATGTTCTTATGTCTTATGTTGATTTCAGTGCGATTTCGAGTGGTGCCTGTGTTGCCAAACTTACTTCCAGCCCATGGGGCTTTAGACGTTTGGATCTATGATGCCACAGACACTGCAGTAAAGTGGTGGAACTCACAACAACCAAACGCTGGTAAGATTTGAAATTGTAATATCATACCATGCCTTTGATCTCATATTTCTCAACATAATTTGCGTACTTTCCTAATGTAGACAAATGTGTGTACAAATCCTATTTGGTATTAAGCGCAAAATGGATATAAATTTTAATTTTATTTTTGGTTGGCAGGTAATTTCTTGGACATGGTCTTTCA
>LQRL01184794.1:0-10446 GCA_001703475.1 Hydroides elegans
ACAACTAACAATTATATTTTTTGCATTATTAATTTTTATTTCACAAGTTGCGATTTCAAATAAATCATCCACAACATATGACATTTCATTAATTTGCGTAGTAGATACACCTGTGACCCTAAGTTGAAACACTTTTTAAGTAAAATTGCAATTTACTCTTTTATGAAGTTTCCAATCGAATTGAACTTTTTGGAGGCGAGAGCTATGCCGAATTGTAATATATCATGTTAATGGTTGAATAATTCAATGCTTGTGCATAAAAATATTCACCTTTAAGAAGACGTTTCAACTTACGCACATTGTGCCTAATTTGAAACACCTTTATTTATTGTGCCTTATTTGGAACATTTCACAAACAAATTTCATATTTTGTTTATAACTACCTAAAGAAATGTTGTTCATTTCTTTGATTATGTATTTAATATGCTTACATGATCATTTAACAGCAATTAACCTTAGTTTGAAATTTCTTTAGTTTTACTGTGCAGCTAAGTAAACGCAAATTAATCAAGGCACACACCAAACACTTTGTTCTTTCTTTAAAACGGAATATGCATGGACAAGTCATCAATTCATTATTTATATTAATTAATTGTATTTTTCACATTATGTATTTGATATTTTCAGATCGATTGGGCTTTATTTCGATGATCTGGATGACTTTATTAAAAAGTGTTTCAAATTAGGACCTGTTTCAAATTAGGCACATAGGTGTATGTAAATTATGTTAAAGTTTAGCTAACCCGGAAGTGGGACAAACATTTATTGATTGTCATAAAGCCATAGCTCCCTTGATCTTGATATTTATTGGTGATACGTATCGCGATATTATTTCACCACACACTGCAAAGAATTAAGAATTCAGTATGCCTTGGAGCCTATTACAAGGGAAGCTATATGTAAATTTGACTGGATATGGAAATGGAACAAATTTCAAAGCTCTTATTTTACCACTTCTACTTTATTTTCGAATTTCATATTTTTAGAGAGCGTTAATATACATTAATGTTATATTTAAAACTTTTCGTGTTTCACAAATACTTCCTTGTAATTTGCTGGAATGAGAATATATGTATTATTTATCAAGCGAGTTAAATCACTTTCCCTCGCACGAATATGATTTTACAAGTATATATTCATTTCTGCTAATGTAATTATGGGGTATTGTTCTGAAAACATTCATTTATTTTCAAATATAACTGATGTTAAATCATGTGTTTAGGTGGCGATGGCGTCAGCTCAAGTACTGTTTCAGCGATTCTATTATTCGAAGTCATTGGTGAAACACAATATGGAGGTATTTGTTTATCAGATCAAATATAATATATGTTCGCAATTGTCAAATAAAATGAAATAGAGTAAAGGCAGCCACATTATCCTCAAACAAAATATAGTTGTGTTAGGTTATGTTACAATTATATTATTTTGATAACAAGTTGTGCATATTTGTCAGTACATTTTGGTCGTGTCAAATGGTAGAACAAAGGAAAGCTAACACATATGATCATAGTCTACGTAATCGTTTGGTTATCCAGGTAGTTGCTATGGCATGTATTAATCTTGCGTCGAAAATCGAAGAGTCCCCGAGAAGAGTGAGAGATGTTGTTAATGTGTTTCATCACATAAAGCAAGTGAAGTCTGGAAAGTAAGTAAAGCCGGTTTCAAAGTATTGGATTATTGTTTTGATCGTAATCTGACAGTACTTGTTGTTAAATCGATATATACTGTATCGCTATATATAATATATTATTTTAACACAGTGCCGCAAATTATTTAGATAATAGCAGTCTGGCAAAACAAATTGTTGTAATAATTTATAGTAATTGCTGTATTAAAATACCTTTTGTGTTTTAGAACAATCACCCCTCTTGTTGTGGATCAAAACTATATAAATCTGAAGAATCAAGTAATAAAGGCAGAAAGAAGAGTTTTGAAAGAACTTGGATTCTGTGTTCATGTCAAGCACCCGCATAAGGTAGTTATTATATTATTAATAATTTTATTCGCGATTAAGATATTTTATGCAAATACATATGGGCATTTTATTCATACAGGATTTTGGCGATTCCAGAGTACGCAGACGGTTCCTATCTCAGTGAGGGTTACAGAGGTGCTATTGTCGTCAAATGATAAAACCATTAACATGTTATTTTGATTTTTTCTTTCAGATTATTGTGATGTTCCTCCAAGTATTGGAGTGTGAACGGAATCAACGCTTGGTGCAATATGCCTGGTAGGTACACTTTTGTCAATTTCTTAAGTAAATGCATCATACTTGTTTCGATATATGAATTATAAAATTCAAATGGCCACATTTAGTTGGAGAACAGGCTTTCTTTCAGATTTCCACGAATAGGAATACCCAGAAACTAGCAATGTATGAAACCATTCTCAGTCTTTGATTCTTAGTTCTTTTACAATCAAGATAACAAATAAAACGGATTTCCTCGAAATCTGTAATGTAATTTAGAAAGTGTTTTGGCGAGTTCAATTTTAATAATTCATCGGATATTGATGTGATCTATTAAATTATACTTCGTTGAGGAGTGATTGATGTTGAGCGGTTTACTGTATTGTTACACTGTCGATATTGAATATTAGTGATAAAAACAATGTGATAGAAATGATTCATGTAAATCATTCCATTTCTTTCACAATGAGTTCACTTTAAAAGCATCCATTACATATTAGAACTTACTAGAAACAAGCGGAATTTGTAACCTTAATTTAGGATGCGTCTTTTTTTATATATATTGTATTAATTAATACTTTATAAGGAAAGCCTGTACCGAAGTTTGCTCATTCTGTAAGAAATAGATTGATATTTCGGTTAATATCGCCAAGATAGTACCTATTGTAACAACTGTTTTGCAATAAATGATTAAGACGATGTTTTTATATTTGGGGTAAACACTAAAAAACAGTTCTTTGTCATTGTAACCTATTGTGAAGTCGCACCCATTTTCAAGTGATTAAATCAAAGAGAAAGAAAAATGAACTAAAGAAACTTATATTAACATGTACTTGTTTTATTTTACCTACCCAGAAAAGGAGGGTAGCTAGCCACACACAAAGCCACCTTTTCTTGGGTACTGACACACACGCCTGTTGGCAAGCCGGCACACGAACATGAGCGGCACTCCCCGTCGAAGGGAAAGGGAAAATCATCGTCACTTCCCGTGAGCGCTGAAGCTTGCATCAAGCCGTAGCGAGTAAAGAGCACGAGCATCGGAAGTCATGTTGGGGGAGAGTCAACTTGCCCCTCTCCCCTGCCTTCTTCCGAGAAGACCATGAGAGCGAGCGCCGTAGTTGCTCATCAGCGAGTAACATTCCCCACTCTGTGTCTCTTGTGATTAATTTGATAAAAGTGTGCTATTTTGCGATCGTATCAAGTTAACTTTGTTCTGCCAAACAAGAAACGCCGTGTCGAAAGTAAATTTAAGCTCGTTTCCATTGGGTGCTATAATAAAAATAAGAAGAACTTGTACAATGCACAGAGTAAATCTGTTGAACTGTGGCAGTAAGTTTAGTATCGAATTATCATATTTGCTTGAGTAACTGTGATAAGACTTCTTAGTAATTGGCTCTCGTGCTGAGCATTTACTTTGTTTTCTAGCTGCGAATCGCAAGGACATTCTGGAGGAAACTGTAAGTCGATTCTACACACTGTGACATCAGGATTCAAGTGAGACATTCGAACAATAAACTACAAAGAAACTCGCGCATTGTGCCACGCACGCATACTTCGGATACAGGCTTGCCCGTTCAGTGTTAATTTTTTGTTCTAATGTTATTTGTTAAGTAGCATGTTGAATTCGAGAGCTCCGTATGGGATGTGCAATAGTGTTGCAGCCAGGACATGGGCGACGCCGAAGAAATACGCGCTATGCTATGGTAAGGTGTTTTATTATACTCCCTGACTGAGCCAAGGACTGGTATTCGTGGAAAACCTGATAGAAAGCTGTTCTCTCCAAAATATGCCATTTTATCACGAATAAGTCTTATCATAAGATGTTTTAAGTCAACAAAACTCTATTTCGGAATTCATAAATGAAACAACAACAAATCATGCACCTTGGAATTTTGTGGCTGTCTTTAAATACTAACAATGCTTGAGATGGAAGTTAGCAAAACTGAATGTAAACATGATACATAATATCGATGAATATATTATAGCCTAAGTCTTTCATAAAACATATGGGGAATGTATTTTAGTATATATCTTCTTCCGCTGAATTCCGGGATGCATGGACATGTTATCTTTAATGTAAGTACACATTCATGGTTGGTTTTTATTTCTTCCCAATTATAGGAACTACATGAACGACAGTTTCCGCACCAACGTCTTCGTGCGCTACCCGCCCGAGACGATCGCCTGTGCCTGCATCTACCTGGCGGCGCGCAAACTCCAGTTCAGCCTGCCCAACAACCCGGCCTGGTTCGAGCTCTTTGATGCACACGAAGACCAACTCAAGGACATCAGCATTGACATTCTCAAGCTGTATAATAGGAAAAAGGTATGCTTAAGTGATCGCTGATTATCCCCCGTGAAACGGAGGGATCATATAGGTTTGGACTTGTCCGTCCGTCTGTCTCACCCTGAGGGTGGGTGTCTTGTAGACATCACATCGCCATCACTGGACGTGCCCAGAGGTTTTTTTCTTCATATCCGATACAAACAAGGATTATAGATGTGCAACGTCAAGGTTTCAGTTTGATAGACGTAAAATTGTTGGAATTACAGCCCTCTGAACTTGGTCAAAATTTAGTGTTTTCCTCTAGCTTTATTTGGTGTCTTGTGAACGTCAGATCTTGGTCATATTTGAAATTATAGCCCTCTGGGAATATTGTGCTTGTTTGTGACAATATCGTGCACGGGGGATCCTGCTGCTCACTGACAGCTTCTAGTTTAACCAAGTTACACATTTTAACTGTGTTTCCTAGAACAATACTAGAAAACATGTTCGAGAAAAAAGAACTGATGAATTAAAAAAGAAGATAGATTTAAATCTGTTGTACATAGAAAGTGAAACATGAAGCTGAACACCTCTATGTAAGAAAACCAAATGTTATTTTTTCGTTACAGCCTAGTGCTGAGAAGCTAGAGCAAGTAGTGAACGAGGTGAAAAGAGTGAACATCGAGGCGCGACTCAAAGCAAAAGGAATCAGCTCCTCGCCCAGCTCACGCCCGGGTAAGTCACATGAGGGTTACTTATGCTAAGTAGGTCAGGTATTTCAAGCACTAATTTCCATTATGTAAACAGAAAACAAATATGAAACGGTCTATGCTCTCCAGAATCTGTTGTGGTATGTTAAGCCGTAAAGCTGCGAAATTCTGTATTAAAGAGAAATAAAGATGCAATGTATTAGACAATGAATTATTTGTGTAGTCTATAGATTTGTGATTTCCCTATTTTAGATACTCCGAGTAAACTCGACTCGCCCCTGTCTAATGTGAAGAAGCTGAAGAACGAAGACGTCCGATCGGAAGCCAGTTTCGGCCACAACGTGCCACTCGGCCGAAAGCGAACACATACACCCGACAGTCGCGACTCTCGATCTCCGCATTCACGAAGCCGTTCAAGGTAGCATACGCAAATATGAATCGCCTATTCATCGTATCATCATCCTTTCTTGGGTTCAGATGTTTTGCATAAAATCTTGGGTGTTCATCAGTCAATATTGTGTTCTTGTTCAATTTGCTGAAAATGTGATTTACGATGGGCCTTGTTTGACATATAACCTAGAATTGGTAATCAATGAATAAACTGCAAGAAGCATGAGTTTAGTAATGAAAACCAGGACAACATTTAAGCATATGAATAAATCAAGACGTCTTGTACATGTATAAAATACCTTAAACTGATAATATATTTCTGTTGTTGGTAGGTCACGTTCATACCACAGCTCAAGAAGTGCGAGCCGGAGTCCAGCTAGAAAGCGATTTCGCACGCCACCGCCTTCAAAGAAATCCCGCGATCGTGGACGCGACCACCGCGACGAATATCGCGGCCGGGGGTCGGACAAACAAGACTATGGCAGTCGCGGCGGTAATACCGACCGCTACGGTCGAAAGAAAAAGAGCCGCTCGGCCGCGAAAGAGAATGAATACTATGAGAATTCAAGGGACGTTAGCCGCGATTACAATTATTACTCAGATAGCCGTGGCGATCGAGACGGCGCTCGCGAATACAGCGGCAAGCGGAAACAGCCCTCAACGGCCGACATTCGCAATGACTCGCCCGAGCCCAAGAACAAGAAGAAATACAGCAAAGAGAAACAGCGCGAACGAAGGTCACGGTCGCGCTCGTACGATCGCTACGAGCCCCCGAAGCGCAAGTCTAAGAAGCACGCCAACGGACATCGCCGCAGTCGCACTCCGGAGCGCTACAGGCGATGAAAGGGGTTTCAGTGGGGGTGTGCTGTGATACATAGGAACATGTACAGTAGGGAATTTATGTAGCAAGGTCGAAATGAGAAGAGCGTGTTACTCGGCAGGACGTATTGATATTTGTCCAGTATTTCTTTATGCGCGTCGAGTGTGAGCAAGATTATGGTTAGATGAACTGGCGAATATATAACATGCCTATTTCGAATCCTGTACAGAATTATGTATGTTAACTTTGCTTAAGTCATAAGAAATCTATATTCCAAATAGTTTTGCCGATATATAGTCTACTTAATAAGGTTATGATTGTAATCACTGCAGATTAAGGACCGGTATAAATTAATTAAATGATACGTATTATACTAAATCGTATAAAGAAGGAATTCTAAAGATAATGTTAAGAAAAAAACTGTGTGCCTTTGTTAAATAAAGTTTTACATCTAATCTTATCTAAAGAAATGTTTAAATATGATCAGTGCTACAATTCAATGAATTTTACTTGCGTTGTTATTAAAAATATAATAACATAAACAATAAGTAGAGCCCATACCGCGTTTAACCAAGGACAAATCGTAAAAGAAAATTAGAAACGTGAAATGTGTGATATCATATATTTATTTTTCCATTGCAAGTCTTCTACTATTTTATTTCTATCGAGTTGTCGAAAGTAACTAATTGGCTTTTGGTATATTTAGTTTTAAAAAGAAAAAAAAGGTTTTAGAAAAATAAGTGTTCTCTTTTGTAATAAGTATTTTCTTAAGATGATACGAACAATTGATTTATGTATTAACTACATTTCAAAGAACTCTTCAGTGTCTGAATCTTTGAAGTAGCAATGATTGCTACAGAATTGCATACATGTATATATTTTTGGATTTTAATTATAACAAATTATGTAATTAGGTACAAGTTGCTTTCTATTATAATATGAAACGAAACAAGTATATTTTAAAAACTCAATGCTGTCGTAGTGTGTGTTTTATGCAGTTTTATCAATTTTGTTTCACATAAGATAATCAGAAAAAGCATTTATTTCAAGAAAGTGTTAATTGTCGATCGCTGGATAATGCCATGGCAAAATATTAAATGTAACACATTAATTAGGTTTCGATTGAATTTCATGTACGTAATGCGTTCCATATTACGCTTTATTCACTTCAAAAAAAGGTAAACAATTAAAAGGTACAAATTCAGGGATATATTATGTACCTATCTTAATAAAAATGGAAAAGTATGTCTTGTTGTTTTTGTCCCTTTATAAACTGTTTTGTTTTTTTTTGTTTCACAATTGGAAATCCTTTTGGAATAGGAATCAGTATTCAAGAAATCTTCGCAGTCGATCCGTCGTCTGGCATGTCATCAAAACACATCTTAATGGAAATTTAAACCGGGCATTTAAACACATTCATATGACGCGGTTATGAAAACAAAATTAACCAAAATATGAACAGATGCAGTAACCGCTGTATACTAGATATGCACCTATCACGACTTACGGCAAAACAAAGTTAAGGAGAACTTAAGAAATGTCCGCTGTCAAGTCGGGAGCACAAATGCATCGATTGTCCCCTAACAAATTGCCGACATTGCGCACTTTGCGTGACTAAAAACAGGTATAAAATGTAGACTATGATTGTCTGACGTTCGTCACAATCTTTGGAATCTTGCAATTTTTATAGCTCTAGTTGTTTCATCCAAAGATATAGGCCTACCATATGACGTTATGTATATTTGTATTATTTGGTTTCGCAGTAATGAAATGACAATTATTTATACATCATACATGTAAACCCCATTCACAAACAGTTCATAAGATTTAGACTCAAAAATAAAGCGCTCGTTCGATTTGTTTGACAAAATAAACCCGTCAAAAAAGTAACCGATATTTTTTTCAATCTTAGTTATTGCTACTTTAAATTTTATATGCAGGGGTTTTCCTAGAGATTCTCGAAGGGCGCCATATGGCGCCCTGGCCCAAATTCTAGGGCGCCATTTCACAACATATGGGCGCCCATGTTATGACGGCGAATTGTACTCCTATAACTTAATAGACGGTATATACACCTGTAGGCCTTTATATAATACAAAAACGAACGTCGTTTAACACGTATTGTTTATCGGTAAAAAATAAATGGTAAAAAAAATTGGTGTCTTCAACATTGCAACTTTAAAAGAGGAGAAGACCGCCGCACCGACATTATTGGTTATATAAAAGAAAAGAAAAAAAATATTAGAGTATTCTATATTTACGCTATATTGCATCATAGTAATTATAAAGGTAACCATAATCATTGAAAGGGCTATAAAATTAGCATGATTTGAAAGGAAGTTGGCTATTGAAGGGAGCTTTGAATCATGCATACTGCTTGAACTTCCGGAATTCAAGAGTAGCATCGGCACAACTAAATGTAAAATCATATGGTCGCGCTTGTGACTAATGACTTGCTTAGACACAGCTCTAAACATCGATATTTTTAAGTACAAATAAAATCAGTCTGAAAAACAAAACTTCTCCTCTGTGCATAATTTTTCGGTTTTCGATATGGTTTTATTGAATATTTGGTCAATAATGGGTTAAATTCAAAAGTTTAATAATGCTTTGTTCCAATTTTTATGGCGCCATCGGGCGCCCTGACCTTTGATTGAGGGCGCCATTTTAAAATTTAGGGCGCCCATGGCGCCTGGCGCCCTCCTAGGAAAACCCCTGTATATGTACATCTTTTTTTGGTATATTTGGTTAGATTGGTCTCTTGTTGGTATATGCATATCATTTTGTTTGTTATTATTCAAGGAAACAATAGAGTACTGTGTGATGTTACAGAGCAGGGGTATAGAAAATTCGGTGCAGAATTCATAACACTGAATAAAACAACACTTGTGATATTACCTGCTTTATTCCATCATTCAATAATCAAAAACGAGAAGGGCGTCCGCGTGCCCTTATGCATTCGTGTATTCTGCTTCTCATGGCTCGTATGAGTTTGCGAATTTTCGCCTGCGGAATATTGTCCCATTCTACCTGAAGTTCTAGCCCCAATTCCTCCACAGTGCGGAGTTGTTGATCAAGGTGTTTAATAGCCCTAACATGTCCCATGCATGTTCGATTGGATTCAGGTCAGGGCTGAAAGGCGGCCAGTCTAGATGGGTATAGTCCAGATGTCGCTCATGAAAATCCTGTACAATTTGAGCACGGTGGCGGCGGGCGTTGTCATTCTGGAATATGAAACCCTGGCCTATAGAACCAAGACCGAACGGAATCGCGACTGGCGCTAAGATCGAGTCCAAGTAGAAATTGCTATCCATGGTGTTATCCACTATCACCAGCTCCGATTTGTGACCCCAACTGATCGCGCCCCACACCATAACACTGCCTTCTTAATAGCGGTCGTGCTGGATCATGTTGGCCTCATCCAATCGAGTGCCGGGGTTGCGCCACACCAGTGCCCTGCCATCAATATGACGCAATGCGAAACGAGACTCGTCCGAAAAAAATCACATTTCTCCATTGTTCGGCGCCCCAATTACGATGATTTTGGCACCACGTTAGTCGAGTTTCCTTCCTTCTATCGTTAAGTAATGGATAACGAGCGGGTTTTCGAGCCCTAAAATTGGCGTGATGCAGGCGGAACCGAACAGTTTGATTAGAAACACGTCGATGAGTTTGTTGCTCTAATTCATTGCGTATTGTGGAAGCTGTAGCGAAATGGTCATTTTCAACATAATCAAGGATTAAGCCATTGTCTTTTTTTCTTTTTTTTGTTTTATATCATTTATATATATACTTCATTATATTATACACATATGTAACACATTATTCATACTGACACTACAAGACATACAAATACAGGACAGAACATTGACAACACAATTGCTTTAAGAACATTTTTAAAATTGAAATACAAATGATACAATTGAAAAGTATGTAAACATATAAAGTTTACCCTTAGTTATTGATAACTCATAAAATAATTACAACTGTTTGTGACAAGTACACAATAGTTTGACCATTTCAAGGAAAATTGTCTTTCCCTTAACATGTTTTTTTTTTCTGCCACAAT
>LQRL01184794.1:13769-35879 GCA_001703475.1 Hydroides elegans
TATTGTAAGATTATACCGCATTGATTTGAATTATCGTAAAGTTCTATTAAGTGTTCTATGAACCGAACACCTTCTCCTATATACCTTTCTTTAAAAAAAACCTGACTGGTCGCTGTTTATAACATTTGTGAGAGCTTTTTCGATACGTTTAGCTAGAATTAAGCCATTGTCATTAACGTCGGTACAAACGGGACGACCCGATCTAGGCTTATCCTTAACCTCGCCCGTTTGCCTGTTTTTGGATAGCAACTCACTAATCGTTGATTGCGACACTCCGAATTCGCATGCCAACCGCTTCTGATTCCAACCCGCTCGTGACGAAAGGGCAACGATTTGCCATCGGTCACCTTCAGATAAACGCGGCATGTTTATTCAAAGAGTTCCAATGGGTAACTGAAAGAATGAATGTTATGAAACATAAGTTTAACACATCTAAGACATGAAGTCAAACTGGCAATAGATTTGCGTGGAATTTTAGGTACCCCCATCAACTTATTCTACACATTACTCTATTGTTTCAGCAAATAACAACAATCAAAATTTACATTATTGTTGGGAAATGGTTGGAGTAAGTATGTGCAAAATATTATCTTTTGGAAAGTATTATAAAGTTAACAATAATAACTGTGTTTTTGAATCCTGTTGGTTTGGCAATGAAAAATGAGCTATTGAATAGCATTTTAAAATGCACTGCCATCGGCTCAAACACAATACTTTTTGCCAAGAAATGTCATGATTACAAGAAGTCCTGTTGGACCAACTGTAGTCCGTTGTAGCTTTAGGAAAAACTTTCAAACTTGAATACAAGGAAGAAATTTAATTTCCTGTGTATATTTATATCCCTTAGCTTCTGGGTATTTCAGTTTTCACATCTTTTAAGGGGAACATCCATTTTCGTTAATAGGAAGATTCTTAATTCATTTGCACCTCAAGCTACAGCACTCCAAAAATCATCTCATGAGACGTATCAAAATATTCTCAAATCGCACTCATTTTCACAGGTTACATCTTATGCTTGATCTATACTCTGTTTAACTAAATTTATATACAATTTGATAGAAAGTCTATTATTTTCTTACTGGTACCCGTGATTTTCGCTCGCATTTGAACATAGTGATAATTGAAACTTCATGTCAAGTTATATTCATATCAATCATGGAAAGAATGAGGAAGATGATTTCAAAAATACTTAAAAGTTTCAATATATAAAATATTGCTCTTGATATATTTAATCTTGTTTCAGTCATGTGAAATATTTCATAGCCTCTTGTCAAGACAAGAAAATGTTATGCATAGTATAGATATTCCAGCTAATAAAATTGAGTTCAATCATGCGACTTCCTGTCAATTTTATCTTTGATTAGCGTTTTAGTGATTTGAGTGTTGACGATCACTGTATTTGTTAGTTATATTTATATTAGTCTAATTGCTAAACAGTCGAACCGAATAAAGTATTGTTTCCTTTAACGTACATCAGACGTACGTCAGACGGATCGTAGTGTTACCTTTATCCGTTTCAAATCCGTCAAATTAGCGTATCATGGCGGAGTGTATATAAGCGGCCTAAACGTTTTTGTAATTGACATCAAAGATAATGTGTATTTCGTCAATAGCGTAAAGGACTTAGCATTCAAATTTCATATACTATCCAAATCAGCTGAAAGATGCCTTTTAAAATAGTGTATTTAACCATGTTTTCATGTACATTATTCAAATATTATTTCATTATTCTATTCTATAACTTTATTTATGCAATGTATAAAAAAAAACAATACATTCAAATTTTTATAATAAAAAACACGAACTGAAAACAATCTCTATAGTTCCCCAATCAATAAAAGTTTCGTAATAAATGTCTTAATATTTAGTTGCAAAATGAAAAGATTGATAAATTCACAGAATAGTCAAATTGACGGATAGGGTGTTTCCATGAAGCGTTGCGTATCCGTTCCGTCTGCAGTCCGTTTATTTTACGGAGCGGGTCGCGTAAAAAAAGCGGACTGCAGACGGAACGGATACCCAACGGATGCATGGAAACACTCTAAAGAAACTAAAGAAAAATAGTGTGCGCGAAAGCGATGCGTTTGACGCGCAGCAGACGTGCAGCGTTTTTACGTTTAAAAGGAAACATCACTTGTAGAATCCATTATGTTGGTTTAAATCGGTCTGTCTGTCCGACTTTGGTATTTATAATAGTTCTTTAGCTAAGATAAGTAAGCTAAGCTCTTACTATCCTCATTGGCAACTTGGAGCAGAAAGAAACACTTTTGTAAAATTTATACACACCTTTACATTTCATACCAATTTGAAATTAAGAAAAATCCTGGATGAAATAAAATTGAACTAAAAACTCGTCATTACGAAAAATTGTGTCTGTTTACAATTATAACTAATTCTAGATTATATTGTCCAATACTCATTGCCAAAATCAAAGAAATCATAAGAAAATGGATTCCAAAATGTCCAAGCTTTAACAAATGTTTCAAATGATAGATTTATTTAACGAAACTTTAAGCCAGCTGTGATTTGATAAGGCTCTCCGGTGCGCTTCACAAAAAAAAACAGTGATTTTAGCGAGCTTGTATTTCTTTATCAAACAACTAATAAATAGAGTGTTATGTCCAGTGTTTACAAAAGCAATTACATGTTTGCATAAGATAAATAATTGATTTAACTCGTTTCGCGAAGTTAATCGAAATTAAATCCGTTTTTATTCTTAATGCAAAAAAAATAATAAAGTAAATATTTTCATCGATGCTTTATTTCTCAAAGTCCCTTTGCATGTGTATTTTGAATGAAAAGAAAAGATAATCTCACATTAAGGCGCATTTCTCCCAGCCCATTTATCTCTGGTATAACTCTAGAATCCATACCAAGCGTGTTAACTGTAACTATATATTAACAAGTAATTGAATTTTGTAATAAAGACGATAATGTATCTTTACCATTTTACAGAAGCCATTGACCATCTAATAATAATATTGCCACAGTTGTTTTACCTACGCATTAAACTTAATTATCCAACAAATGGATCTTATCATTTCATTTTTTTTTTTTTCATATACAAATGCACAATACAAAATCTAAAAATATCAACTATACTTTCTGATTTTAACCCAACTTAATGAAAATTTCCTCAAAATGTACCATCTTCCCTTCCCCACGCCATTGCATCATAATCAACCAATCAGAAAAGTTTGATGCTAAAAAGAAGTCTCCGCATTTTTTTCGGCCCGAACTTTTATCCACCAGGCATCCATGGAATATATAAAACTCAAATGACATATATTGGCCAAACAAAATATTGTTGATATGCTGGAGGCTGTGATTTCATACATGCCAAATTATGGATTAATTTTGAATTTAATAAATATCAGTATAATTCAACCGGGCACAAATAATTGGATGAGCCAAAAATGAAACTATGTAGGCAAATAAGTTATATTTAACCAAATAAAAAAAGGTGGCAAATATTCTTAAAATACAAAAACTTGGTAAATAAATTAAAACATACCCCCAAACGTATTGGAATATTTATAAATATATATATAATTCATATGAGTATATGGTAGATAAAGATTATCGCTTAAGAAAAAATGAACTACTCTCACTGGGGCCCGCCGGTTTCACCACCGCCCTATCGAAGTGTCGTCGGATCGTCTTCGTTAAAACGGGTAAGGTATATTGCATAAAACTTGATTTTAGTTTATCAAATAAAATCTCCTTAAATCTTTATATTCACATGAAAATAAATAAATGTGTTTTAACATTTTAGCATTTGATATATCGTTTTTTTTTCTCTCATGCCCAAAAGTGTATATTCTTATTTCCATTAAATCCAATGTATCATTTTATGGTAAATATATGTTTCTGAGGCACATATTTTTTATCTTTCATTCCACAAAATACATGTAAATATATTGAGTTACTATATTGACAATAGGTGAATTTACATTCTAATACGTTTTAATCCGCTCATGCTATGCTATTTTTTTCGTTAATAGTCAGTGTCAGCGCACAATCTGCATTCACTAACGCGACGCAGCCCGACAAGTCCCAATCGATATGATCGCCAGCGATCGCAATCTCGCGACCGGATGTACAACGGACGGAGACTGCGATCACGTGATGACACGGCGGCCATGTTGGATATGGACCGCGATCGCAGAAAACCAGGTGCCGAAAGAGAGGGCCGACCGAGACAGAGACTGAGGGGAACATCTCAGCCGCAGCCACCCGCGCCTCCTCCTATGCGAGGTTTGTCAAGGGACGGACAGCAAGCTAAGCCACCATTGGAATCGAATACTCGTGTCACAAGGAATAGGACGCAATCGCCGGAACGGAAACCGCAGGTGAATAGAAGCGACAGCAACGAAAAGGGAAATGATGAAAACGCCGATCCATATGCGCAAGAGTAAGATATTTTATTTTGTTTTAATTGATCAAGAACATGTATTTTTATCTACCAAACGTATATTGATATTGATAAATAAAATTGCTTTCTGCATAAAGTCGCCTGCATTTTTATATATTCAAATATTTTCTTTTTTTTTTTAATTTATTGCACCGTATGATTTTGTCAACATGATATTATTTCTGAATTTCAAGTTTATCATCAGCTTTTACAGAAACTTCATTTCCTGTCATTTGATATCAACTTAGAAATAATAGTTTAACGGCAATCAGGTTCAAATTCAACATTTTTCAATTCGCTTTAATGATTTTACACATAAAAAATAATAATTTGTGCCCCCGGTTCGGTCTGATATTTTATACCATTAAGGCCCCTCGGTTCAGTTTCTCTCTGGATCCGCGCCTGATTATATCATGAAATTGCAAAATAAAATGTGCGTTTTCATTTTTATCATGTTAAATCTTCCCAGAAATAGACGCGCGTTCTGATTTTCGCCTTTTTAATTTTAAATACTATTGAACCAGAATGTGGAAGGAACAACGGTTATAGCCATAGACTGGTAGATGTTCATGTACATGTACATAGCTATTACTTACAGTGCATTGATTCATAGAAGGGCTGATCGGTTTATTGCGGGGAAAATAGCATTCTGAAGCACATAATGCATTATGAAATTGTTTATATGTGTCTCAAAATTTATTTGTCGTCATTTTAGAATAAGTACATTATTCAACTTGACACCTGACATTATATCAGCCCCGTAAAGCAGGCGGTTAATAAATACTAATCATTTAAAAAACACGGGGGTCTATCTTTCGGCCTGACCGGTTTATTGCGGGACGATGTAAAAAAAACATTTTTTTTTTGCATTCTTATATTGTCAGAAATCCAATGAAAAAAAAAATAGAAACATAAAATTTAATAAATACCAATGGAATCATTCACCCTGAAATAAGTAATATTCGCATTTATACAGGGTATTTACTGCTTTATATAGAAATAATTGAAATTGACTATGACTGTCAATGAATGTCTCGTAACTGGAAAACACTTGTGCTATCAATAAAAGTATCACTCTCGATAGCTGACACCCAAATCATATTTTTTAGGCATTTTCATTATTTATTCAGTTTCTTCCGAAAAAATAATATTAGTTGATATTGGTGATGTGTCCTACGTGTTCTATACATTTTAATGCTAAGAGTATATAGAAATCGGCAAAAACTTTATATCAAAACTATACATACAAGCTTAAAACAGAGGAAAATGTATAAAAATTAATAGAAAAGGCTTATATATTTAGAAGTATTTATGAGATGAGGAAAAACTGAATAACAAATTAAGGATTAATAAAAATATAGATAAAATGATGGCATTATTGTGGGTACACGATTTAAGACGAGGGTTTCGGGTCTATGTTTAAAAATAAATTATGAGATAAGCTATTGCAGATATCAGGATTATTTGAATCATATAAAACAAAGTTTCATGCTATTTATCAATCCCGCAATAAGCCGGTCATCTGAACAGACGCACCCCATCTTAATGTTATGGGGCATCGAATCGTCAATTAAAATTTCTTGTCCTCAAAATTTAGTCAGATTGTTGTCACTATACGTACCTATAATTGGATAATCATAAATTGCAGTTTAAAACCAATTATCATATAAAAGATAACAAACTACTTAGAAAAACGTGATTTTCCCCGCAATAAACCTGTCATGACGTCTAATTTAATAAGCTTCCAGTTAATTAATTAACTAATGTTGCAAGCATGAACATTGTGAAGATTAAATGCCGCAACCGATTAAACGTTATAACAATATTCGCAATAAAACAATATTCAACTAAACTCTGATTTTCACCCGAATTTAAGGAGCGTCAATACATGCGTTTGAAGAAACAAAATGTCAACAAAGTGGTTTCTTTCTCAGATAACGAAACTGATATATGATACACTCGAAATGGCATTTATCTAAGAGAACTTTTCAAATTAACATTATGAAAATAAAACTTTTTCTCTTCTGTTGAAAACCATCCCTTTATTTCTATTTTATATTTCCATTTTTACTTTACACATAATCTTTTTCAAATATAAATATAAAAAGGAGCACCACATAGGGATGTTTCTGAACAAAAGTTTTTTTTTAATAATACATTTGATAGTTCGCTTTTATTTTATTCTCATATATATAGCTAGGTATGCAAAATAGAAATGCTAATATAAAACTGGTCTTATTTTATAATATTTGAATTCTCTCCAGATTCTAGCTAGAAATATGCGTCCATTTAAGCAATCTATCTACAAAATTAGCAACAGCATTTTGTAAAACAAAATTTCGAAATTTGATATTTCTTGTCAACGTTTCAAGTATTTTTTTATATAAAATTAACAATTGGTAAAAAATCTAGTCTTGGGTTGCCCATCAATCATATTTTATTGGTAAAGTTTGTATACATATTGTTATTATTTCGGATACAGTCATTATAACATTGTCATCAAATTATGTTTTGCCCGACTCACGATACAACACTAAGTAGTTTATGCACGGTCCATGGACGTAATATTATATTACAATATCGTATGTTTATTCTCAAAATATAGGTGGAATTCATACATATGGGGCAGTCAATATTTTTGCATTTCTGGTTTATGAGCGAAATGCCTGCGAAATATAAATTTATCACCCGAATTTATATGTTTGCAATAAGAACGCATGTTATTAAACCACGATAAATCATGCATATCACATGCAGGAAGTTATTAAATTAGCACAGTATTTCCTTTCATGTGGCACGTGAAAGCTGGCTCATTACATATTTTTGACATTCGAATATGCTGAGAAATGTCATTTTTTCAAAATGATTTACATCACGCTCGAGGTTTGGAAGAGTAAAAATATCCACAAAGTTCATTCTTAATTGAGAGTTTACAGCAAGAGTATTTTTTCCACAATGAAAATAAAGGTTTGTATATTTTGGTCAAAAAATACAAACACTATAGAGTGACCCTTTTACATCATACGATTATATTTTATTTTCCAGCGATTTCGACGCGGCGCGCAACATCCCGAAAGAGCGCAGCGGGACGGGAGAGGAGTTCGAGGGCCTCGTCAAGTTCTTACGCGGTTTCATGTTCGGCCTCATTTTCGTTCTGCTTCTCGTTTGCGTTACTGCGTCCGTTGCGTCGTTTCTGATCCTCGAGGGCGCTCTTATGATGGTAGGTATAGCGTGATTATCTTTGTATAAAAAATCATTTTCGGCAGCACGTCGCGCTTCGTCGAAAAAAAAAACCCGTTATTTTGTTTCTTGAAAGGAACTTTGATAAATAATATTTTTCTTATCAAAATGGTTAAGTTGATATGATAAATGATAGGCAAGTGATGAGGAAAATATTTATATTTTTTGTTTAAAATTTCAAAAAAGACAAGGAAATGAAGAAATAAGAATATCTATAAAAACATTAAACTATGTCAATTAACTGACAAGTTTTAGACACATCTTTCAAGAGTGTGATTATTATCAAAATGCAATACGTTATGCAAAAAGATAACAGAAGAAGAAGATACGAAATTATCTTTGCGTAAACCGTAAATAAAAAGATAATGTCGAATTGAAGGAGTTATGCAACAAGGAAACTTATGATAATTTTATGAAAACTTATTTATATACCAAATAATATACAGCATTTTTTAAAATCAAAATGTGACTGCTCCTAAATGTGAAGATTTAACAAAAATATTGAGTTATGTATTGAAAAACAAAGTATAGGTAAAGAAAACAATCCCTTATATGTAAATCAATCACGAAGGTTTTATCTAGAGTGATGGGTGTGGCAAGACGAAAGGACGTGTGGGAAATATATCTTCTGTTATCGGATGATATAAGAGTATACGAAACAATGAAATCAATTGTAAATGAAACCCATAATTTTAGACATATCCATTAACTTATATACTCTGTAAAAAATATCGGAAACATTAATCTTTTTTTCTAAAACGTGTTATTATCTTATTTATCACTCCAGAATCGAACTCAAATGTGGAACGTTCAGAGTCAGCTTCTTATGATCACGTGTTTGCCTCCGTTCTTCGGATTAGTCCAATCGTGCGGAAAGACGCTGTTTGGACAACATGATTGGCCCACCATGAAAACTTTCATTTTGGTACGATATATATCAAAGTTATGTTTGATTATGTTATACATGTATTTCATCTTTCCATGTGTTATTTATTGTTGAGAACATGCAATGGATATGTATTTTTTTTAATCAGAAAAGTTTTCAAAGAGACGAAACATATAAAAGCAAAAATATGGTGATAGGGTGGTGCCATTGAAAGGACGATTTCTAATAACGCACCAATTTCATATTTTAAAATCTGTATATTCATGTAGAATTATATTTTTTAAGTTCTTAGTATGCATTTTTGTTTTAGATAATTTGCATTGAGGTTGTGCATGCATTCGGCCTCGGAATTCTCGTTTTTAAAGTGGTTCCATATTTTGGGTCATTCTTTGCTCTAGGAATCATGAATGCGACATGCATTGTTCCAGGTATAAAACGATCCATTTATCATAAAACTCTTTAAAAACATTCCATTTTCAATTTTAAAAAATTTGCTAAACAGTTATAATTTTTTACATTTGTATATAAGCAAATATATCATCATCTAGTTACATACTATTAAACTTTATTTTGTTTGCGTACTTCCTCGAATTTTAAATATAGATTCAAGTCTTAAAATATTGCCCTCATTGTTATTCAGATGACCTAGAAATCCTTTGAACAAAATAAAAAGAGAACAATGAAGAGCATAAATACATTCATATAAGATATTATCTAAATAATAAATCCCAATGATTGCACGTGTATGATTTATGTTTCGATTAACGCGATTATTCGCTAAGACGATTTACCGATTTAGCGATCACATCACAATGAAATATTAACTACACAATGTGATAAGGGTTTATTTCATACCAAAGAGCTTAAAGGAAGGGCACCACAAGATACATGTATGTTTGGCAAAACACACCGGAAGATTCCTTTATGATATATTTTACGAAACATGAATAGATAACTATTTCTAAAAGAGCACCTCGTGTGCTGAAATATTCATATTTTCGCAAAAGTATTACTTGCCTAGATCCTGCTCCAAGCTGAAAAAAAACGAACAGCTACATATCATCTGGCCTTGAAAAATTAAACACTTTTTTTTTTTGCGAAATCGTATTGTCCTTAAGGAATTTTTGAAATTGTTTACGAGCAATTTTTCAAATGTTGAAAAACGTGTCGTTGGGCGCCCTTATTTTGAAAGCTTAACATTAACAAAGGTTTTCAAAAACAATTCAAGCCAGCTGAGGTGTAGAAACGTTGTGTGTGATTGAAATGAAATATTAAGGTTATGTTATTTCTGATATCTATGCATTTTCAACTTAATCATGCGAACCCTTTTATCTATAATAACATGAACCTAATTGATTCAACTATTAGGATGAAACTTATTCAATAATAGCTTTGCATATATATTTGTTCATAAATCATTAAATGACTGTTTACTTGCTCTGTCTAAAATTTATTTATGCTTGTATAAATAGTACGAATTCTGGATCATTTGCAGCAGATTTGAATTTGAGAGTGACATTCTCAGTGAACGTTCGTAAATTTTTATGGTCTTTAAGATGCTCCTTTTTTTTTTTACATATATTCATCATTGCGTTACAATGAGCGTTTATTATAAGCGAAAGTATAGTTTCACGAACATTAGTCGATTGCTTTTTAGGCATCCTGAAAATCGTGTTCACCACCACAGCCATGTCGATACTGAAGCGCGCTCTCTTCCAAATATTCGACGTCGTCGCCGTTTGCGTTCAGATCTCAGCCACCGTCGTGCCGCTCGTTTACATGGCAAGCGACCCCGACCATTTCGGGTAGGAAGTACAGAAAGGGTGGCCTGATGTGGTTAAACGTTAAACGATGACAACTTAAAAGAACGAGTCGCCATCAGCAAAGCACCATGTTATGGAATTATATGATCATCAGTTGAACGTAAACTGGACCATCCTTAAACAACTAAAACTCTTAACTAAAAATTCTCATTAACATATCTGCGACTCTAAAAATGCACTCGACATCGTGACTGAAACAACTCAATCAAAAGAGGGAAATTAAAACGGAATTGATTAATATTTTCTTAATTAACAAATAGGTGTTTATAAGCATTAAGTGAAAGTTTCGTGATGCAATTTTGATAAGGTGCAACATTTAATTTTCCCCAAAAATGTACTTCCTTATTAAGGCAGTTTAGGGGAGGGAAATTCCTAAGCAAACGCAACATTTATATCATCCCTATACGGAAATATGTTATAGTACCCAATAAATGTTGCACGACAAATTATATGTGTTTGCCAAAAAATAAAATAATATATATATATATTTAATTAAAAAAATGTTTAAAAAAACAGGTAATATTATTAGTTGCCCACATAACTTTTTGCAGACAAAAGGAGGAAAGGGCCATGTACTGGCTCCTTCCTGTTTCACTGGTCTGCATCTCGGTCAAGTGGTGGGAGAACTTCGTCAACTTCAACCGCTGCGGAATCCTCCTGCTCACGCTCAAGAAACACTTCCACCACTCGCGCACCGCCAGCAGCATCGTCACCAACACACTCAACATCATCGTTGTCATAGCAACGGTCTTTCTGATGGAGTGGTTGTATGCCGATAGGAAAGACTATGGACATTACTTCAACCCGCCCCTTCCAAAATATCGGGAGCGAGTAGATGACCTTGGTCTGGCAAGTGATGAAAATGACACCTATGTGGATAGATCTGACAACAACACAGAAAATGAAGATGCTATTTATGAAATAAGCGATTGTAAAGGCGATTGCGTTGATGACTATTTTGGAAGTTTTATTCCGGGACTCGTTTGCGTTTTCAGTGCGTTTCTTGCTTATTATATCGCGGGGCTGGCGTGTAAATTGATGATGCAGCGATTTAGTTTTGCACTGCCGTTGATATTATGTACACCCGTTACGATGGGACTGATCTTCATGCAGTGTCATGACATCATTCCTTCTGTAAGTGATGCCATTTGCATTTGTTAAGTCAGTTGTTATTTAAATAATTATTTGTGTTTTTTTATTAATGCTATATCGAATATGAACTAAATCAATGATGTGGTATGTGCATAAACTAATTCCGTTTTGATTTAAATTTGCCCTTCTGGTGGCTTTTCCTTATGGAAATCACGATTAAGGTCTTCTATGTCCAAGTATCAAATTCAAAATAAAAAAATATATATTGTTTTGATTATGCATTTATTTTTTTTATGTAAAACAAGTGCATTTAACACTGCAAATCTATGATGATATGCCACACTTTTATTTGATATTTGATTTATATAAGAAAATATTTTAAATTTTAAATTCTATCAAGGTTGCTATGTTTTATATTTATTTAAGCATAATTCATTATAACGTTTTGTAAATAGTTTCAAAGAACATTTCTAAAAGTTTTTTTTAACTCATCGAAATTGATTAATTCACATTTCAGTTCACGAGCGGGAGAATCACCTACGAATACATGCGCCATGGATCCGATGTATCCAATATCGTCTTCCCGTTGCTATGCTGGCTCTCTATGGTCTGGCTAACCAGGCACATTCTGACGCCCGAAATCGAACGACTAGCGATCCGAGACAGGTACGTGCATCGATAAATCATGTTTAAAAAGATTTATAAAATGTACGTTTTAGATAACTAATTTATCTAAAATATCAATATCATACTATGTTTTTGAGTAAGCATGTTATGTAGTGAATTATTAACAAATACTATCTGTAGAATCTTCGTGACGAAAATGTACACGGGGCCGATGTTTGTGCAATCAATGATGATGAACCGACGAAATGATCAGCAAGACATCAAAATGGGCGTGGTGCAGAGTACAACTGATTCGTAAGTGTCCTTAAATACGTTTACTTAGCAGCATATGTTTTATTCTATTTATGTACCTTAAATACTAAGTTGTCTGTATTTAAGTTTAATCCGAATATGTAATTACAGCTATTATAAATCGGAATCATAAAAAAATGTTTATTAATCGTTGCATTGTAGTTCCACTGTGTCGCCATACGGAACCTTACCCACCATGGATACCCCGATACGCGACACCAAGTCTTGGGAAATAAAACGAAGCAATCGCATTGTCCCAAAAATCTACGCCTGTGGCACCATGTGGCACGAGACCAAGAACGAGATGGTGCAGCTGCTCAAGTCCATCATGAGGTATATAGTTTACAGGAAAACCCATGAATAGTATAACTTTATTTTAAAATATCTTGTGCGATTATGTGTATATGTTTTTTTCTTCAAATTATGATGTAGGTATATGAAGTTGATTTTAAGTTAATCTAACACAATGAAATAGCAAATTAAACTATGATATAACTTGTTAGATATTTGGTGAAATTTAATCTATATATTATGCATTTTTGAACAACAGTAATATTCCATTCGTTATTCCAGGATGGACCACGATCAAAATTCACGAAAGTTGGCAGAAGAATATTTCAAAGTGATTGATCCAGACTATTACGAGTTCGAAAGTAAGTGAATCCAAAAGCATCACCAAAATTTACAAATGTTAATATTCTTGGCAAAGTGTTCCCCAAGTCATCGAGCGAAAATTGGTAATCAACAAAATAGTGATGTATTGAAATGCAAAATGTATGAAACAATTGCAATGTGTTTACAATAAGCTAGCTCTTGTATTGCTAATAATATTATCTAATTTCGCAGCTCACATCTTTTTCGATGACTGTATGGACATCAACGAGGATGATAAATGGATTCCAAACCAGTTCGTCATCCAGTTTATTGCTTGTCTTGATGAGGCTGCTAGGTAATTCTAGACACTAAATTCCAAACCGGTGTTAACAATTTGACATTAATAATAGATTTCACATACAAATTAATTTACAGAGCGACCGAACAAAGTAACCATTGGTATAATCTGATTGTGAGTTATCATAAAAGTATTCATCCCACTGATATTGTGATGTTACAAAAAATTATGCATGGTTGTAAGTAAAAGCAAATTTTATTCTTGGTTGTAGTTCGGTCCATAAGGAGGCCCGACAACTATTGCCGCCGGTGAAAACCATCACGCCCTACGGAGGCAGGTTGTCTTGGACTCTACCTTGCGGTAACATTTTGTATGTCCACCTCAAAGACAAGCACAAGATTCGTCACCGAAAACGGTGGTCACAGGTTAGTCACAATTATTGTTTAACTTCGTGACTTTGAGCTATCTACTAAAATGAGTTAAGATGTATGATAAAATCTATTTTGATGTATAGAACAATAGTTTTCCCGATAAAACAATTCGTTTTATTACCATGACAATATATATAGTTGTAAACATGGACATATCAATAGTAAAATTTTACCGTAACGATGATTACTTAATTTACTCAAAATATTTACAGGTGATGTACATGTACTACTTGCTGGGCTACAGAGTATTCGAGGAACCAAAGGACGAAGTGGAAAAGATCCTAGCTGAAGACAACGAGTAAGACTGGTTATAAATCTAAAACTGTTTTTTTTTTTTGCATGTCGCCTTATGGCGATAGGATGCTTTTCATTCATATTTCGATACACATTGTTTTACGATATGTTGGATTTAGATATCAATTAGATAAAATCAATAAGTCAAATACAACATTCAAATAATACAAGGTATCTTTCTTTAATTGTTAATCATGTTCGTCTAGGAATGCGGATAACAATGATACAGAGAAACAGGAAAGCCCGATCGCTAGAAGAATCAGAAGGAAGAAAGCGGCGCACATCGGCAGAAGCGACATCTTCAACACCATGACGGATGAACTACTCTGTGAAGTATGCAAAATTATAACACAAAATGCAATTGAATAAACTATTTAAACATGGACGATTTAAACATGGATGTAAGAGTAATTAAACTAAATATATGATGTTTCAAAACATGCACTATCAGAAGCACTTTCACGATAGATAATTATGCATTATTCTAAATAAAACAAACGTATGAAATAGTGATCATAAAGCCATGGCGTCATGAAAGGATATCGTGATTTGGAACTCAATCTTTACAGGTAGAGAACACATTTATCCTGGCCCTGGACGGCGACGTCGACTTCAAACCGGACGCAGTGCGCCTCCTGGTGGACAGAATGAGAGTCAACCCGCATTGTGGCGCCGCCTGTGGCCGCATCCATCCCATCGGATCAGGTAGGTGTTTTTGTTGTTTAGAATTGCAGAATAGTGTCTTAGACTCTGGATTCCTCTAAGATCATCCAATAATTTGTATTTGATATTGGCGTACTTTACTATTCAAATGAAATATGTATTGTTCGGGGTCAATTGAAATACATGTATATGTACGTTTTGGCAGCAGTACTTTGACGTGTTTATCTCATATGAAAACGTCATGTTCATATTACCCAGGGCCCCTGGTGTGGTACCAGGTGTTCGAGTACGCCATCGGGCACTGGTTCCAAAAGGCCACCGAGCACATCCTTGGCTGCGTCCTCTGCTCGCCCGGATGCTTCAGTCTCTTCCGGGGCTCAGCGCTGCTCGACGATAATGTCATGAAGCGGTATACGACTGAACCGACTGAGGCGTCGCATTATGTGCAGTATGATCAAGGTAGGAAGATCGATGATGTCATGTCAGTCCGAATTTATGTGATGTGCCAAATAATGTTTAATTCATGGTATGTGCAATATGTTTTACGTAAATTTCTAACCCGAACATATATCTAGGAGCAAAATGACAGCAATAATATTTTCTATAATCAAACAAGGTACCTATAAAATTTCTTCGATTGTTAAAAAAAACGAAAACAAAAAACGACTGTTTTGTTCTGATTTTAGGAGAAGACCGCTGGCTATGCACCCTCCTTCTGCAACAAGGTTACCGCGTGGACTACTCTGCCGCCTCGGACGCGCTCACCTACGCGCCCGAGAACTTTGACGAATTCTTCAACCAACGACGCCGCTGGACGCCTTCGACCATCGCCAACATCATCGACCTTCTCTCGGACGCCAAGAATACCATTAACATTAATCCAAATATAAGCTTCTTCTACATGCTCTACCAGTTTCTATTGGTCGTTGCAATGGTATTGGGACCGTCCACTATCGTCTTGGCGATCGCGTCTGCGTTTCGAAGTGTACTCGCGATTTCGTTGTGGCAGTCGTATATTTTGTCGCTAGCACCAGTAATTTTCTATTTGATTGTTTGTTTTAAGTGTAAAACGTCCACGCAGCTGACGGTTGCCTCGTATTTGAGTGCGTTCTATGCATGCGTCATGACAGTGGTTCTCGTTGGGATTCTCCAGACGATTGTCCTACAGAATATTCTCAATCCGAGTCTTTTCTTCCTGGCAGTGGTTTCAGCTGGGTTTGTTTTCGCTGGGTTGATACACCCGTATGAATTCACATGTTTGCTGCATGGTTTTCTCTATTATCTCTGCATCCCGGCTGGGTATCTATTGCTGATTATTTACTCAATTTCGAACATGCATAACGTGTCTTGGGGAACAAGAGAAGTGAAGAAGCGAAAATCAAAAGCCCAGATGGAACGCGAAAAGGCCTTGGCTGAGCAGAAACAAAAGGAAAAGGCCAAGAAAAGTGGTTTATTCTCCTACCTCCGTTTGGACGTGTTCTTGAAGGAACTACGAGAAACACTCACACAAGCATTCTCGTCTAATAAAGAAAACTCACAAAATAACATCGAGGAGCTACTCAAGAAACTGATACGTGAAACGCGTCGAAACGGACCTCGCGGTGGAAGGTATGCCTACTCTGACTACGACAGTGACTCAGAACGGATGAGAGCTAGAAGGAGGAAGAATGAAGAAACCGCAAAGGCGACCGCGACACAAAACACTCAACCGCCACCGGAAGAGGAAATAGAAATCCCGCCCGATGATGTTCAAGATCCGAATTTCATCAAAGACCCGCGGCTTGGAAATGGCAAAATGGAGAAGTTGCCGGAGAATGAGAAAGTGTTCTTTGAGAAGTTGATCAAGAAGTATTTAGAACCGAAAACAAGAGATAAGAATCAAGAAAAGGCGCTGAAGGAAGAACTGATGGATCTGAGAACGAAATGCTCGTTTGGCTTCTGGTTCGCTAATCTCCTTTGGGTACTATTCAATTTGATGATTGGTCGCGATGGCAACTTGAATTCAATCACGGTTTTCGGGTTTGAAACCGAGCCACTTGGCTTTATTTTTCTCACATTTTTCCTTGCCGTATTAATATTGCAACTAGTTGGTATGATAATGCATCGATGGGTAACATTCATACAACTTATATCCATCACGGAACTCAAATCACCTCTACGGGAAACTCTGACTGTCAAAGAAGCACTCAAGATCATTATCGAAGCACAGAAACCAGACACAATCTTCGAAGACGGTCAAATGCCAGAAGATCAGGAAAACGAAGATATTTACACTGATATAAACGGAAAGCTCATCCTTGACAATATCAGGAAACAAATGCGTAAAGAAAGACACCGACACGACAGGAGGGATTACACTGTGGATATGGGCGACGACCCGCGACGCCGAGATGAGTCGATTGGTCATGCGATCGATCGGCGACGGCGTGAATACGAAGAAGAAAGAAGGCGCGAACCGCATTACAGAGGCAATTTGCGCGACGGAATACGCGACCGCTATGGGCGTTCTGACCGAGTGGGGCTGCGGAGGAGGCAATATGGTGGACATGGAGATGGGTATACAAGGGATCCTTCTCGTTTTGGTGGATCACGTGACCCTCGAGGATGGGCGCGAGGAGAGGATCTGGAGATGAGGGCCAGGCGTCGATTGGGCAGGCTGGGAAGACCCGATATGAGATATTAGAGTGTTATATCCTTCTCGGTTGGATACAAGGATGACGCTTCTGTTAAATATGAACATTTGATGTATGTTTTCTTTTGCATTCACTAAAGTCGATGCAAAAAATATGAATAAGGTACGACATTAAGACGTCTGTACGCCACCTAGTGGCATTTTGTCATATGTGTAAAAGTATTTTAGACGCTTTTCTTATATTCAGGATTCATACAAACTGTAATTACTTGAAATATATACCAAAGTAGATTGTGATAATTTATTTTGAATAATATGATCATAATCATCACTAATTCGAACATCGAAGTTATTTTACCAATATTATATATTTTTTGTATATAAATTTTGGTGTGAATATATATTTAAAGCATACTTATATTTCTTTTTTCAATTTACAAATCTCAAAATATGATATAATCATAGCCAGTTGGTGGAGGTTGAAATGACAATGTAGTTAAAGAAATGCATCATGATAATTTAATATTTTTTATCATGAAGCAATTATTTTCTGTATTTATATGTATAAATTTATGTTTACTATGTACAATAAAGGGTAAATTGTGTGAATAAATGTGTTTCAATGTACATTTTTGCTAGATGTTATCTATTTCTCTAGATGAACTATAACATTTTAGAGTATCTTGACTTGAGTTTAGTATTTCTAACTTGACATAACTGACATACTCTCCTTTAAATTATATAAATAATTCAAGCCACATATTATTTTCTTATGTTTATTCATTTTCAACAAAATAACATCGCATTCATACATTTATGGTTCAATCATATGTTAAATTCAGAACAAAAGCACCAACGTACATAATATACTCTTAAAGTATCATTTCTTTTATCAGGCTTTAAAAATGTATTGCTAACTTAAATATGTGAGCTCATTGTCGGCTCATTATATAACATGTTTCCGACCTTATGTAATACTACTTACGATACATACATTGTAATATAGACATAATACGAACACATACAAAACTTATAAAATATACAATTTCGATAAAATACACTACTCTACCGACAACCGCACTGCCCAACGGCCATTTCCTCGTGATGTCTCACCACGATTTCATCATTCTCATAATACAGCATAGTGAGTGATTGAAGCCGCGTGGGCACACAGCACGGGCGAGCGACGCGCTTGTCCTTAAGGCGCATCAGACTCTGCAAAATGGCGTGGTTGGTCGGGTCGCTCTCCCAGCCGACCGGCGACGAGCATTTTCCGCCGCAAATGTGTGCGTTGTAGCGAGGTGGGTAAAGAATCCAACGGTTCCAACCAAGTTCGATAAAGTCCACATACATGTCTTGCTTTTCACAATGGTGTGTTTTGCTGCGTTGTTTGCGTTTAGAGGATTTGTCTGCATCTCTTTTGGAGCGAGATTCGGTCAAAAGGTCGACGTTGAGTTCTGATTCGATAGATTCGATATCTCGTTTGGCGCGAGAGTTTTTCACTTGTAAGTCTTTGACGGCGTTGTTCATACGTTCTTTAAAGTTGGTGAGGAATTGCTTATCCTCGGTATACACAACAAGAAGACCATCGTTGCTTTTCAAATTCTTTGGGTTGGCTGAAAGGGATCGCAATGCCTTATATGCGGCGTTCGATTTCGTGTCTTTGATTTCTTGTTGTGATCGGTCAGCCCGGTGTACGAATCGTTGGTTTTCGTGTCGCTTGGACGCACGATGAATCACTGTGACATCCAACATGCGTTGTTGGTCCTCATGAGTGCGCTCGATCACTTTCTGAATGACATCCGTGATATCGAAGACCATGTATCCATAGTAACTCTTGGATTTGGATGCGACGCGAAGGGTCATCTTCTCTCCCTTGCGACCTTGATCGCCGCGAATGGTGACCTTGAGGCGATGGCGCGTGTTCTGCTCGTGACGTAACGGCCGGATGTGCAGTTCTGCGTGGTTGGCGAGTTCGCTCGGGGAGAGGCTCGTCAAGTTGAAGGTCATCTTCACGCGTCCTTTGCCCTCATAGTTAGGCACTGTAATTATAAAAAAAGTAAATATAATCACTATTATAAATATAATTTGTTATGCATTTTCAAGTGGCGACTGCAGTTTTCACTAATATCAATGGATATCACAAACATGTTTATTTCGTATTTGCTGATTGAAAATATAAGCAGGATTGTATACCAAGTAAACTTATAACCATCTCCCATTATATGTAGCAAATGTTTTCTTCGTATTCGAATAATATTTATAGATAACATGACACATTATTTATTAGAAAAAAAAACAATAAAATTACAGATACCATATGTAGATATTTAATTATAAATCTAAGCATATGTGTTTGTAACGAACCTTGAGAGGCGAGTGAGCGGATGGTGTCGGCTGCTTTTAGCTGCTTCTTGCCTCGTTTTGAAACCGTGTCTTGCACACTTTCTCCTCGCTGCAACTGGTCATACAAGTGAAGCAGAAGCTTCTTCGCTGGTTCTTCAACGACGTCATTTCCGAACCCGACGTCGTTTAATGATTTCATGACGTCCTTTTCAGGTTTGCTCAGCAGGTGTGCTGGGTTCAAAAAGCCCTGCAGTGTATCGGGCATGCTTTGAGATGCGACGAATGAAATAAGAAAGCTAAATGCGATTTGAAATGTAAAGATATCCATGATTATTATTTAGTATTTTTATTTTACTTCGATGCGTTCTCTAAGTTGAAATGGTGATATATGATTCTACCATGGGAAATGGGTGGTATATATAGGGACGAACCATAACGAGCCGTGAAATAGCATCCCCCGTCCGACTAGACGAACCCTCCCCGTCTGGAAACGGGCTTAGTCGGGTCTCACACCCCATCAACCTGTCCGCTCACTAATTCATTCTATTCACTTCGCACAATTTTAATTTCCCAACAAAAACGGCGACAAAATGAAAAACCAACAAACCCACGGGTCAGTGAGTAAAGGATTAGTAAGATGAGTAAATAGTGAAGTGTGCTTTACTTATCGTGGTGTGATGGGATTAAGTCAATATTGTTACCTGATTTCGCTAAGGCATTCGATTGAGTAGGCTGCTGCTCTTTCCTAAACGAACACGTATTCAATAGAGTTTGTTTACAGATTAAAGTAAGTCTTTTTATTTCTAGGTAAAATTGAAACCAGACAGACAAAATTTTGTCCCCGAAACGCGATGGATTGTGACATTACTCTAGAGTGAGTTTTTTAAAATTAAATAAAAAACTCAATTCAATGCTATGTCGCCGACTGCCCATTTTTGAAGATAGGAGACCATCTGTACATATATATTTTGCATATAAAACAAAATATTCAAACATTTTTTAGACAATATTTTCATATAGGTAGATGTTTTCGGAATCACAGTCACAACTGAAATGTTATGGTTTATCACTTCAAAGTATCCATAATATTCAACAAAAATAGTTCAGCTCTTCCATAAAAAGGCATTGTGGAAGCTCGGGTATAAAATCAGTTAAATATATTTAAATATCAAGTTGTTCTCTGAAATGTTCTTTTTGTTTAAATATTTTTTATTTCACTCTTATTAACTCTAACTATATCCAGTTAAATATGAATATTACAATTCAAAATCTAAATATTGAAAAAAAAAAACATCAGAAATCTACCAGGCGAGCTTGATATTGCAAAGAAAAACATTTACCTATCAGAGCGAATCGCGCGATACATTTAAACATTTATAGATATACATTGTATTTATAAAAACGATAATTTGTTTGCAACACGGATCCACAGTTTAAAATAAATATCTGAATTTAGAATACTTTCCTGATTCAGTACAAGGTGTATGTCATGAATTAAAAACATACAATACAAATCAATACAATGCAAATTTATTTATTCTATAACGCATATGTGAGGAAATACATACCTGTACTTTACATTTACTGACTCAAATGGCATCACATATTGTAATAACGATTTGACCGTTTCATATAAAAATGTTTGAACATCTGTGTTATTTGTTTGCAGATTATACTTTCATTTTAGGTGCACCTTTAACATTGTATAATGAATAGACAGACATGTTAAAATACTCAATGTCTCTTGCAACATAATTACTTGTGACATATAACTAAATTTCATGTCGAACATGTTAGATTATCATATTTGCCCGAATGAGTTGTCGCCGAAGAGAGTACTCTATATAGTTATTTTGAAGCAAATAAAGTTTGTCTGTCTTAATCTTCACTGAAGATTACGTAAAAGATCTGGAAAATCATATCGGTCATAAAGAAAACATCTATGTCGAAATTTCGCTGGTTGTCTGGCAAGCATTTTATATGAACACCGCTTCTCCGATGACGCGCCTTTTCACAAAATCTCATTTGAATGTCTCATTTTGCTGAATGGATTGTGGCATAACTCATGACTTAACGTTTCAATTGTGGAATTTATATTTATTCGCCCTTTCCTAGCCAGCTGATGGGTTGTCGCTCCCAGCTCATTCTCAGTAAAGGAACATTCGGTTGTTTTTCTCTTTCAATTTTGATAAGTAATAATCTTAAAACAACAATATGATCCGACATAATTCTCATCCCATTGAAAAATACAATATTGTGTTTGTCATAAAATGTCGAAATTATCATGCTTTGCGTCACGACATTCGTGACGTGAATACGACGTCACTTAGAGAACAAACTTGAATTTCGAGTAGCTTCCTTAAAATTATGCCATCGAGCATTTTAATTACGCAATAAAGACGTCATAGTGGCGTTGGGCATTTGACGTGACGTTGACCTCGCAATAAGTTAGAGTTTTTTTTCCAGGGGGGGGGGGGGG
>LQRL01184797.1:1122-11872 GCA_001703475.1 Hydroides elegans
TACACTACACACCACTCGGGGGTCAGAATGTCCCTATGATTTTAACCTAAATTCACTTCACCTGTTGTTCAATAATTCTTTCATATGCACTTAATATTTGCGCAAATTACATAGTCCTATCTTAACACTGATATCGGGTTTTTAAGGATGGATCACTTTATCTAAATGCTATTGATTGGTTTTAGTCCATTTATCATCGATTTCACTCTTGAAACCAATATATAGACGGCTTATATCGAACGTGGACTAATTCATGTAGATATGTTTGTAAACATGCTTATCTATCTAGGTTCAAGATAGATTCTAAATGAGGATGTGAAATTTTTCTGAAGATGTAAGTCATAATTCTAGACCCAATTTGATACATATCTATCATGATGATAACTCCAAAAATCGCATCCATTTCTCTCTTAACAGTTTTGATATTTCCGGATAATGGAAAAACCCTGGCTATTTGTTTGGCGGATCACGATATGTTTTCAACCTACTTTCTTATAAGGGAATTTCGAAGATCCACTTTTGCCGTTTCAGACATATTGTATGTATCAGTTTAGTACAATGGAACAATGTACTCACTATTTAGAACCTTGTGTTTTGACGCGGAGCCTTTTCCTTTGGGGAGTTTTGTTGATATATCCCTCTAAATACCTTATATTGTATGTATCAGTTTAGTACAATGGAACAATGTACTCACTATTTAGAACCTTGTGTTTTGACGCGGAGCCTTTTCCTTTGGGGAGTTTTGTTGATATATCCCTCTAAATACCTTAAGATTATCGTCATTCCAATAGGCTAAAGCGATACCCCCAACAAAACACTAATAGGATATAACTTGCAATCCATCACTTTGCTATTATACATGTAAATATTTTGGCAACGCAATAAATAAGCGCGATGATTTGCTTTGCGCAATCGGCCCTGGTAATCGGCGCTCATCATCATAGGACTGAGGCGTGGCCATGATGTGTGATGGGCAACAATACTGTTTTTCGCCGGGTTCTTGCTATTCTATACTTTCGGTGCACATGGCCGGTGTTTTTTTGGTCGGGCCGGTATACATCAGAACAACTTTGCCGGTTTATCGGCTGATAACTTTTTAGTTGGGTGACATGTTTATCGGTGTGATCGATTCTTTATAAATCAAGTATATGTTATATGAGAGCCATTTCCAGTTGTTGTGATCGAGTGTGTGTATTTTTAATGCATGAACGAGCGGATTCGTCGTAGACGAAACTTGCACAAATTATTTTAGTCTTGTAACACCTTTTCTGTTTGACTAGTAGATTAAAACCCTTCCCCCTTTTGTTGCTTTTCATTGCATGGATTGTCGCCTGGATCAGCTGTATGGGGCTCATTAGATATATCGTTGCATATACATTCACGAATGAGTACAACTTCTTTATGAACGGAACCCGTTACAGTTTGTCATTTCTCATTCTGTGATCCCCCGTCTGTGCGCCAAATCAAGGAGATACCGGTATCGGGCTACTTGGTTATTCGAGACAACACAGTGCGGCTTTGTTTTCATTTGTATCCGCCACCAGCCACGGCTCGTCTCAAAATACACGGAGACTTTAGATATCATGTTAGAAAAATTGCTCACTCTGCTATGGATAGGAGGCCCTTTTGTTATATGAGTATGTCATGGGTTGCAGTAGATATGTAAATGCTACTGAACGAAAGACTGGGGCATTGATTTTCATGATTTTGTTGTTTTCGTTTGTCAATTCACGAGTCACATACACTTTTAGCAGTATCGGTGCTTTACATTTTGTGTAGATCATATTAATACGTGTATTAACTTTGCTTTTGTTTATTTAAAATGAGATGTACCAGCTGTGAGGTAGTTTTCAGCTGTATTGAAAATTAAAATCAACAACAACAGGGCTCGAAACTCACGGGGGCCAGGGGCCATTGGCTCCCGGATTTTTCAGATGGCCCCCCATTTTTTGAGGTCGGAGGCCTAAAGGACCCCCAAAATTTTCGAACCTCCTACATATATTTACATGTTCGGGCCCCCGGACTTTGGTTTGGACCCCACTTTTTTTAGGAGCGGGTGCCCTAATGGCCCCCGCGAAAAAAATCGAGTTTCGAGCCCTGCAACAAATTGGATCATTTAAATGAATTAATTCAATATGACTCATAGTTCTGATCGATTGGTACATATTTAGCTCTTGTAATAATGTATATTTCAATTAGACGTGTCCTTGATAAGTTTTCATAAAATTGTTTTTGTATTGCCTAGGTAATTTGTTCGAGCCCATCTGTTGTTACCGGTACTTGCTTTACAGACCTAGATTGAGACAACAGCTAAACGTAAGCAGGTCGTACTCAGAAGGTCGTGAAGTACACAGTTTGTCTTAATGCTATCATGCTGATGCCATAGAAAATGTTACCAGAAAATACAGATAACGAGAATTATCATTATTTTGTTCGGGATGGCATCAAAATTAATTTATAGGGTTTTTTTTCAAGTCGTGGAAGACATTGCTCAGCTTCCCAAGCACGGGTTCTCTCATTCATATAAACCTTAGTTATACATCTGAAAGCCAATGGACAAGTTCAATAGATGCGGAACACGGGTTCATAACTTAGTACATGTACCGTATTCTATGCAGTTAACGGTACGTTACGTTTTCACCCATAATTAACTACAATTTGGCGTAATCCATTACCTAGCATGACTAATGGATGAGGCTCGCTTTAGTGCACAAAACACTGATATGTATTGTTCTATTGGGGTCCAATTTTGTATGTGCTCTCATCATTGACTTATGCCTTGGTAATTTTGCAAATTCATGCACGTTATTAATATGATACATGCTTTAAAATGCTCAGGAGTTGTTCTTTCTCACTTCTCGGTCTTGACAAAATTTATTTCGTAGAGTCTGCCTTCAACTTGTTGTAGACCCATCGAATCTATTTGCTAGAATCTATAGCGAATTGGTAGCATCTTAGAACTGGCCAGGGCTTTGGGATCTTTGCAATGCGATTTTAAACTCGGACAACAATTTTGACCTTGGTTTGGTCATTCATCTTTTTCCAACTTGACTACCGGACTTTTCTTCTAAACCCAAACTATCGGTTCTTTGGCCTGACATTTACATACTAGAGCTACATACAGATGAAAGAATGGTCAGTGGTCTGGATTCTTCATTCACTTTATATGAGGCGTTGAATAATTGATGTGATTGCTATTGTATTTCATTTAACCTTGTACATACGAGGCATGATAGCATGCTAATCTAATACGGGTGTTACATTATCATGATACTCTTTTGTCCACTTCGATAATATTTAGATATTACACTCGCATAGTAAGTGTTGACCAATAAAAGAATATCTATTCAGATACAGATAAAGTGACAGTATTTACTTAGGACCAGTTATCATATTCATATATTTATTTCCTTGCAACATGAAAGTAACAAGACTAGTATACCTCTGATGAAATACATATATTGTTGTTATCTGGTATCCGGTCAAAAAGTCCCCGGACAAAAAGTCCCCGGACATAAAGTCACGATTTTGGCAACAGAGGACATAAAGTCCCTAGACAAAATGTCTAATAAAATGTTAATTTCCCAATATTTTTTTTATATCACGATTAACTTTCATTTAAGACTATATAACTTTACACATGCGTTTAAATTAAAATGAAAATAAATGTTTCTAAATTATATTTTTGCCCGGGGACTTAATGTCCTATGTTGCCCAAATTTGGGACTTTATGTCCGGGGACTTTTTGACCTGGATTCTTGTTATCTATTTATTGTACTATATTTTAAGTTCCGTTATCAATCAAACTTTTCACTTGCCTTAATTGGACATTCAGCAATGCACCTGCATTCATTAGGGTTATCCTCTAAGCAATGAACCATAGTATAATCTATATCAATTATACTAATCGATCAGAAAAAAAAGTTTAAAATAATAATTTGCATAGACTCTAGATAATTCACAAATAAGCAGACATGAATTTCACATAACATTCTGTGTTTTCTTTTATCCTGTTTTCAATTGATATTCTTTTAACTAATTATCTTGTAGACGCCGAAACAGGTTCGATTAAGCTCTTATTAACAATTATGTTTCATTGTTTTGCATGTTCTTTCTTTTTTTCCAGTGCGTCGACGTGTTATAGGTAAGATTCACGGATCATGTAGCGATCTGCTAAATAAAAAAAGTCGGCTCAAAAAGTCATTATAGCCAGAAAAAAAGCGTCAAGGGGCTTTAACAAACAGCCTTTCAATTTATCTTCATTAAATCAGCTGTAGATAACACTATTATTGTCATTGATTATTGATATTCAGTTATTAAAACGTGGTCAACCTGGTTTGCAACCTGATTTTTCTCATGTCCTTTTCTACATTCTAGATATTTAGTTTATCCCCGTATAGTTGGCTAGTCTGTTAGTTTAGTATGGATAATCAACACTATATTCCTAGTAAAATACGAATTGTCGGAATATAAATTGGACTTCGGGTGGATATAGATGTTACAGAATTTGGTATGAATCAGGTTGGGTATGTTTCATTTCCGACTTTATTTGCTCACTTTATTATTTTATAAAGATATATTCATTTAATATCGACTTCTACGTCGCAACTTTAATTTCAACAATGTTATGTCGCTCATTACTTATTTATATTTCACGAATATGAAATGTATTATGATTAAAATACTTAATGAAAGACAGGCGCGGATCTAGACAATGTTGAATCAGTTGTATATAATATTTGAACGCAAATTTATTATTTGGTATAAAATTAAAAGGCGAACGGAGAGGCAGGGGGCCCATGTAATATGTACATAGAGAAATTTGTTTGCGAGGTTAAAGTCTTTATTTGCCTTCTAACATATTTTATTCAGGCCTTCTAGACAAAGCAGGCTGCCATGATACCACAAACATTTAGATGCTTCCAGCTTTAGACGTTTCAAAAGAATAAAATAAGATTCATTTTATAAACCAAGGCTTTACAGAATAATCGGAATATAGTACCATAATAATAACTTCAATATAGACTTAATTTTGGTGATGGTTTCGTTCTGTTTTCTCGAAGACCACGGTTATCGTTTGCGATATCAACTATAAAATAATGTCAAAGGCCTTAAACGTTTACTTTGACGCGAGAATAATGGCTTAAGTCATTGTGCTTTCTTCATTAATCATATTTATCTTCAGTTTCCAATCTTAATATACTTCTTTTAATTCTTAAACATTCATCTGTATAGTATATTTTATTCAGTGTTTCATCAATATACAGTTTTATGTGTCATTGGTACACCACCTGTTCATATACATGTAGATGCAAAGCTGTTCCGGTTTTGATTTTATATCACTTTATTGAACTAAAATAAAGGAAAAACTAAAATACATGCATACATGTTTCCAACGTGATTCAACAAGAATACACGCAGGAAAAAATGTATATAAATATATTATGCAAGCAAATAAGGTAGCAAATAATATTTTATGATACAAAGTAGATGATTTCAAAGATCAGGAAATAAATTTCAAGCTTAATCATATTAGAACAAGCTGCATTATTATTTTTTTCATATCAATAAGAGACGTTGTTGAATTCGTTGTTGTATCAACATGAGGGGTCTCGGAGATAAGATGGCGAGGTGATGTCTAAATCACAAACATGTGTTCTTCTAAAGTGTTGTATACCCACGATGTCTTAGGTTAAACAAGGCCCTATTGTCGAATATATACAGCTGTATACTATGCAAACTACATTCATGATATCATGTTCTCATTTAGATAAATAAATATTTCCATTTTACCCCTATGGCCCATATACAGACTCTCCGAAACTCGCGTTTCTTACTGAAGGTCTCTTGATATTCACTTTAATTTTAATTAATTATTCCATTTATTAACTATTTACTTTCTTCTATTCTCCATACAGATTCAGCATAATTCAAAGAGCTCGTTTCTCATAGTAGTTGATTTTCACTTTAACTCATTAACCCATTTATTTATTTTTTGTTACCGCCTATTCTCCATACAGATTCAGCGAAATTCAAAGAGCGCGAGGAGCGCATGCGCCAAGCCCGCGAGCGCCGTGAAGCGGAACAAGCCAAAAAGATGGACGAGCTGCGCGAAACCCAGCGAAAGGCGCAGGAATTCAGGGAGAAGCTGGAGATGGAGAGGAAGCGCAAAATGGCGGATTTGAAGAAGCGCGAGGAGGAGCACCGGTTGGCGCTGGAGGAGAGGAAGAAGAAGATGAATGAGGAAGAACAGGTATGGATGGTGTGGTGGTAGGCGAAAATTAGCTGGGTGTGGTTTGCTTGGGGAGAAAGATGGGGGGTGGGGGAGGATGTGATCTTAACCCATATTCTTCACTCTGACCTTAACCTTAAACTTGCACCTTTTCGAACCCTGCTGCAATTAATTTTAAGGGTAAGGTTTAGCTTAAGTAGGGCAGAGAATATGGGTCCAGGTCGCACTCAAGGGGGAACAGGTATACTTAGGGTAGTGGGGAAAGTGGGAATGTCCTTAAAAGGGGTCTGGATAATTGAGACGTTGTCATCCTGTATCCAGCGCCTCTCAATTCCCATATATAGAGAGTTGGGGTCCTGAGCAACAGAATGGGAATTGTCTTGGGTGTGGATGCAATAGTATTTTATTGTATGTTAAACATGTTCTTAAATTATTCAATAAACCTCTCTCTCTCTCCTCCCAGATCCCGTCCTTCTAAACTTATCGGTGGCTAGGACAAAGTCGTAGCTTAATGTATGTCCAGCATCCGCTCTCAACATTTCCTTATAGTGTCTTTAGGGTCTATGTTTCTTTCACGAGCATCTATCTCTAAATAATTTATAGAGCCATTTTACTTGAAAATTAGCCTTTTTGACCATGACAAATTGATTTGTTCCCAGGCAGCATTTCGAATCGGTCCATTTCAAGTTGCCGGGTGATCTTTTCTAATATTTCTCGATTGCTATTATTATGGGCATTTCGCGTAGAAATCAAACATCATTCATCATGAAACTTGACCAGTGGTCGGCATTTAATTTCCTATCTTTTAGGTTTCTCTAGTTGGCAGCTTGTTTTGACGTGCGGTTTCCTATTATGGTCTTGGGCAGTAGGTGGTCAAATGTTCATTTGGTATCGATTTTTGAAATATGTATATGCGTTTTGATGAAGGGTTTCTGCTATTAAACTAACCACCGAGGGATTGATGCGATGGAATTGAGATCAATGAGAAAAATAGATCTCGGTTGTTTTAAACTAGAAATCTAAAATTCGAGCTGGAATCCATTTTTGCATTTCTATGACCCTAATATGCGAATTCCTAACGCAATGGATAATTATTTGAAGATCGAATACCTGTCTTTCTTGGGTTTCTTTCTCAAAACCTGTATGATATAAAAACAAATCATCGATTACATTATCAATTAAGCTCTAAATACCTAGATATAAAAGCTCGATTTTGTCATTCTGTAGGATTGCCAATACATGTATTTGAATCGACTTTCTATAATATTAAAAAATATATATGAATCAAAATGAATGAAAAACATCGAGATAAGAAATCCTATGCTGACAGCCCTCAAAAACTATGCTTAGATATAAAGAAAAGAAGAAAACATTGATAAACAGGAATTATTTTAAAAAATACAAAGCTGTACTTTGTATTCATTCGTTCCTTTGAAGTCAGAGATCGACAGAAAGATCGACAGCCACAGACTTACTGGCGATTTATACCTGCTCAGTTTTATCCCTGTCGATAACCGGTCCCTAATAAATTTTTATCAGGGTGGGTCACATATTTGCTTGATGAACACCAACGGGGACGGGTGGTAGGGGAATGGATAGGCAAGGATGGATCCAGAAAATTAACCGGGGGGGGGGATGAATAAAGATTATATAAGAACCGACGGGTTGACGGCCCTAATGTATATTTTTGGTGTAATAAGAGCCGAACTAATAATAGACTTGCATCCTGATAGGACCTCTCGACGGTTGTCTTTGAAGGCCTAGTGCCTGTAGCTGTTTGGGTGTCACTCTGTTCCTCATAAATATCTCGAGACTGTTTCTTTTATCTCACTTCCGCAATCGATACCGCACTGTACAGACCCTTGTTGTCAACGTCAAAGTCATTTTATTGGCGCTAGAGATTCTTTGTGACATTGTGCTAAATCTGGCTTGGCTTGGATCCTGGAGTTACTTTCTGATGTTAGACCTTCATGTTTATCAGGGTTTGCTCTCAGGAATCCTTACTCGCCGCAAGACAGTCGGTCTTATTGTTTTGACTTGTACGATCCATATGTTGTCTGAATTTTAAAGCAAAAGAAAGAATTAATTTGGTGTGAAACCGATTGTCCAGTAACCTCGCACGTTAAACGGATAGAATTCACCTTTGCTCTTTTTATTGATATGATTCTCCGCCACCGGCTATAACAGCTCCCTAACATTTTGGAAATAACACCTTTCTACATAATCCAACCATATTTTGGACAGAGCATAATACTACATGAACATAACAATCACATCTTATAAAGAGGTGACATTTACATGCAACTTGCTCTTTAGCTGTTGGTAGTTCTATAACTAGGCGACATGAAAAAAGGATGGATAGGCGACTAAATCATGTGGTAACTTTTGTTTCCTTGTTGCTTATGACATTTATACGAAAGAGAAAAATTTGTTCCATGGCGAATAAAGTTAATATGATTGAAAGACTGACTGAGAATAATCATATGATGAAATAATAGCATGATAATGATGAGACCCGTAACTTGTCTGGTAATTTTCAGGTACACACTCCTTTTACTGTCCTTTCTTACTTATTCCTTAATTGCTCAACCCTTCCTTGATCACATGGTCGATTAAAGGAAAGTTCTTGCACATTTGGTGATTTTGTGAGACGCATTTAGTGCCTTTCAGTTTAATCGTCTCACCCAAGCCTTGAATATACTCAACTCCGCTTTTAACTCTCTTTACATAGTCAAAAAACGCTTTTGCACGGACCTGGTACGTGTATATTGCCATGCCACTCAACTTCTTCAAATACTCAAGGTACATGTAAATCTACTCAGGTGTTTTTAGGCTCCATTCCTTTTTGCCCATTCGATTTTCTTTTAGGTTATCAGATAAGGGGTCCCTTTGTTAGAATACACATGTATGATGAACATCATATCTTTATATTGATTACATACAATGTATAGATTTTCGAGATGGCACACATAGTATAATAGTCAAAGCCTTGATAATTAATGAGTTTATAACATATCCATCTATATATTATTGCATAAATGGCCTATTTACCCTGGTATTTGAATATATTGATGAGACAATCACAATGACTTTTCATAGCTATAGATGGCATATTTTGTAAACAAAGTGCGACCTGTAACTCAGGGCCAGGATTACCTTTGTACTCATACTGTAAGCAAAAACATATATATACATGGAAGTTAATTTTACCATAAATGATGGTTCACTTTGAGTCTCTTTGCTCATTAACCGTGACGTGCTCTGCCTGTTGCGGTGACGCCATCATTCATCTGGAAATACCATCCATGGACAATTATAAATGCGACGACGACAACTTTCGTCCATGTGCTGAATAGATACCTTGTTGTTCTGTGTAACCGTTGATTCCCGATACAGAAGCCACAATGAACATCAATGCCCGCGACTCATTATTGCGTTACTCAATCAGGGATGAAATGGGCATACAATTCTTATGTTTATCATTAGCTTTCGCACTCATTAGTAGTATAGGGCAAAATGTGCTGAACCCGATTCATTGGACCTTAAGCTGCACCCTATTAACCCCCCTTCATGTGTCGTTTATACATTTTTGAATCTGGAATAAGAGGGGCTTTCGGGATAATCAATGGTTCTTGATGATCTGTCCAATGTTTGACGGAAACAACCCATAAAAATTGGGACAATCTACTTCTAAGGGACGGTTGTGAATATGTGATCATATCAGGGTTTTGACGGAGGGACCATATCGGTTTAAAATGTTTTTATCAAGTAACTCTTGTTACTTTCGTTGATGCTATCTTTCATTTCTTATCAGGTGCGCAAACAGTTCCAATACTCTCCGTATACCGCCATTTGCATTTTCTGTTTTGATGAGACAACCTTGGATTTTTCTCACCTTGAAAACAAGGAAACATAAGTAGTTGGCTTTCCATTTCATGACGTCACAATTCTAGAGTCACATGATGAGTCAACATCATCATCATGCATCAGGTGGCAGCAGTAACCTTGCCGTTCCCGCAACCATAACAAAACTAATGTCCTCCAAAATGCTGACATTCAGTTGGCATGAATACCGCTTAAGTGGGTCTTCTATGGAAGCCTGAACATTAATTGGAAAAATGTTGTGTTCATATAGAGCTGGCCTTTTCGTTGATGTGACCTTGATTTCCACACAATAGGGAGAAGTCTATTTCCAAATAACGGCCTGGCAACACGGGAAGCCATCTCGAGCTTTTCCTCTTAACAAACGCTGTTTTTTTTCCAATGTATACTTAGAGAAGTTAACCTCAAATATTGCACTTAGCTATAGAAGTATTTTGAGTATCTCAAATAGTGCCTTGGAACACTATTTGTAAGCGGAAAAAAATGAAAAGCCCTTCTGTGTGCCCAGGCCCTTATTCGGAGCACATTCCGTGTATTTTTTGTCAGCCGAATCGGGCATTAATCCTTTGCTTACATTGACACAAAGTGCACTTATCGGTCCTATACATCGAAGTGCCATCCATTTCAATTCACTAA
>LQRL01184812.1:734-14469 GCA_001703475.1 Hydroides elegans
GCGATCATAATTTGTTCGATCACTGTCGCGCCACTTTTTGATCCATATAGTCTGGATTATAAGCGGGTGCCTTAGAGTCCATTGGTGCTTGTTGTGGTGGATATCCCTCGTAAGCTGGCGGGGGAGCATATGGTTGTTGTCCTGGGTTACCGGCGGGACCAGGCACTGTTCCTTGTATCACTACCATACCCGGGGTCGCAGAGCCCTGTACAACTACTTGTCCTGTAAAAAATCATATGAATTTTAGGTGGATTGATTGAAAAGATGATGTTTTCAGTACACATATTAAGAATCATGTTTTAATGTAATTAAAAAGAAGATAATTTGACTTCTTGTACTTTATAATTTGAGATGCGGCTGTCGTAATGGATCAAAAGCAATTGAGTATAGTTTATTCATCTTCAAGAGCATATTCCTCTATTCATCTTATACATTAAATAAAAAGCGTGTAATTTCGATTTTTTCGACGCTGCAACAGGATGCTCTTCAGATAGAAAACATGAATCGCATATTTTGAAGCGATATTGTGCTATACGTTTTATGGGGTTTTCAACATCCAGTAGATTCACTCAAAAATCATGAAACAGCTACTTACCTTGTTGTCTGGCCAACTCAACCATAATGTCGTTTTTAATTTCAGCAACTTCTTGCTGTTCTTGGACCAGGGAACACAGTGAACAGCACCAACAGGTGAAGAAGTCAGCTACAAATAAATATTTATCTATTATCAACAAAGATTGTTTTCTATCTGGTTATCTTGTGATGTTTTTACGAAAGTCTTTCATGATAGCGAGCATGAATTGAAATGCAACAACCGGTAATGAAATTCTAGTATGGATTTGATGATGAACCATTTTAAAAATGAGGACTAGCAGGTCGGATTTTAATCAAACCTCTTTAACAATACCAATATGTAAAAAAAAGTATCTTCATGCAGCATGTCCGGAAAATTCGACCACCCTTTGATCCAGAAATGTCTCTTATGATATTAAGTTCTAAATGAGAATAATAAAGCTGTTTAAATTGATTTATTTTGGTGAAACAGTTGTTAATTAAGCTCAGATATTACCACAAAATGATCCAGGAATGCCTCGTATATCCCTGATTTCACCGCGTTGCTTGGCAACCAAATAGCAGTTGAGGAATGGAATCCAGTAGAAGCACCCTCCGTATAAGCAACAACTTTTACCTGAAATGAGGACGTTATACATGTTTATTAGATATATAATAATTGCATTTTATTTACAAATATATGTGATGGTTATAAACAGCCAATCTACATTTCATAAACATGTATGTTGTTAGAATTAGATAAGTTGTAAATGAACCACACATTTCTCACAAAAAATAAAACGGATTCTTAACAAGAGTACTTTATTGACTCTTTTATTATTCGTCAAAAGTATATGGTATAGATATAAAGGAGCATAAGGCCGCGTTCATACAGACAGAAAAGCTCGTAAAAAGCTCGAAAACCGATATTCTCGAAAGCCACATTCGTATTAAAACATAGCAATTTTATTCCCTCTGTTAACGAAAAATTAACGAGTTTTTTTTTGCGTGAACGCGCCTTTATGGTTTAGTTTTGTCGTCGAAATATGTAAGCAGAAATTTATATAGAATCCTTAAATCTCTTAAATTTTGCATTCTTAAATGATAAAATTTATATGTCCCTGTATGAACCTTAATGTACATGTTTGACAGCATTGTCATTATCAATTTATTTAAAACCTTATTTCATATAAAATATGTTTTTTTTTCTGTACACACCTAATTCTGATGCCGTCTGACCCCATGACACACAGGGCAAGAAATAGGCGATGATACACATGCCCAAGTTATCGAAGCATCCACACAAACCATGAGTCCATTCGCCCTTTTTAATGGATCCCTGTACATTGGGGTTGTTACTGTACATTGTAATGAGCATGTCGCGATCCATTTTGATTGCTGAAAGAAAAAAAGTAAAATGTAATTGAATAAATCGACAGTTTGATCAGCTCTTTGATTCTCAAATCTATATATTAGAATGGCATTTTGCATCAACAAATGATGGTTTTATTAAAATTGAGATATTATAATATTGAAATAGAATATGATTGGGTAAGAAAATCGTTTTACCTATTTCACATTTAAATCCGTTTTTTGGTGTCTCATTTTAAAAACACTAAATTGGGACATGTTATGTGGCCTGTGAAAGTTGTGCAAAGAAAATGCTAGTAAAATATGGGTCTGATGGCCGCATTGACAGCTTTAATTAGACAGCTTTCCCAAGCTAACCGTATTTCATTTATTTTTGTTAGAAAAAATGAATTCCAGGAAGTGTCCACGTACTATACCCATGCCCTTATCAGGTACTAGCTGTTGCAAGCGACCCTTCAATAATATATTTGATTTTACTAGAGTAACTATAAAATATATGTTGTAAATATATTTCAAACATTTATCAACCATTACATGATTCTTTTAAATTATAAAGAGTAAATTAACATATATTTAATATATTTACTTACTTTTTTGCTGATCAAACAAAAATCACTATATATGCTTTTAAAATTAAATGTTATCCTATCCAACGTGATAACAACAGCGATATATCACCAGAATATTTGTTTGATATAATACAAACAGGATTTTTATACCGTCCTATATGACAATAAACTGCCTTTATATTGATATTGATAGTCATATTGTTGAGGTCAGTATATTCACTTATGTTTGGCTCAAGTATCGACAACGTAATTCTAATACATGAGGTCACATGAACACTTCATATGATGCTTATCTTATCACAAGGCTTGACGCAATACTAAAGTGATTTATAATTCCTATTTCGAAATATGTTATTAATCGAATCGTTTTATACCGATATCCAGAGAAGCGGACATTTTTTTGTCAATGAATATTATGTTTTCTTGCTTAATAGATGTGGCTAATCAAATAAATATTTAAACTTTACATAATTCATCATTTTTTGTTTTCCCTTTACCAAATCTTGAATTTTAATATTTTATTGATGGAAAACAAAATGGTTGCTTAAGGATGGCAATCTGGATCCCGTTCATAAGAAACACATTTTTGATAATTTCTTTATTTTGTAATGATTAATGAGAATTACTAATTGAAAATTAATTGTATTGTATTAATTGATTGCAATTGTCTTATAAGCTGTAATTTGTTTTTCATGATAGGTGATTTGGTTATATTCGACAATTTATTCATTGCAAAAGGTGTTCCTTTTCTGCTCCAGACTGACTAGTAAAGGAGGAACAGCTCAGCTTGCTTGAAAAAAATGAACACCTTTTTGCAAAATATTCATGTTCGAAAAGGAGCATTTTGTTGTTCTTTTGTCTTAGTGAAGTTGTTTAAGGTGATTCAACAACTGTTTGAAAAAAAATGTGTCGTGGGGTGCCCTTCACCGTTTGATTAAGGAAGACATGGTTTAGATATAAATATGAATATCATTTTTTTTCAGTTGATAGTCTATTTCGTTGTCTTGATACATAATACCATTAATTACAGATTGGATGTCTGACAACTCTACCAAATACAAACACACCCAAAAACTCTCACAAAATTTAATTCACCCAAGTGTTGGACAAGGGTGATTTATCCATGAATTTTGGATGAGTTGAACAATTTTAATTTGGTTGAGTTGGTTTTTGAGTAAGCAGTCGTGATGCCCTAGTTATCTTTTAAAAAACTGCAGGAGTGCATTAGAGTTATAATAATGTACTCGTTCACTTTCCCTCATAAAGTGTAGCATATCCAAATGTTCGAATTATTTTTTAAAATATATTTGAATGAAAAATTTAAACTTTAATTTTGTAAGTCTATATACTTAAAAATACCTTTTAATATTTTTTACATACATGACGGGGGAATCGGTGATTAAAAATACAGATTGATTTATTTATCTTATAACATGATATATTGTTTGCATTTATGTTTTTATTCGAACATTCCTCTAATCGTAATTTAAAATAAAGAAACATACAGTAAACTGATGTCCAAGTAAATAAATATATTTTTTTAAAGCAAAAGGAAAACCACAGCTAATCAACAAAAATAAAGTTTTGTTTTCAAATTAATAAGCTATATGTATTTTCTTTTTATCATAATTAATAAGAATTCTTAATAAGCGTTTATTTGTTATGATAATACAATTGCAGTGCCCATATTTCCAATATTCATTTATGTTTCAGATAGATTCAATATTTCCAACGCATTTTATGTCTTCTTCGTTTCCATTATCATTAATAATGGACAATTAAGCCAGCGTATCTCATCCATGCATCATCACATGGCCTGGTTCCAATTAGACGCGTCATCCATTATTCTGTGCTTCTTCTTTGGTTCTCTGTCCAGTGGCCCCGTGGAGAGACCGAAGAAAGGCTCACATCAACACATCGTATGGTGGTGTCCGAAGGAGGTGGCTGATAAGAAAATGGAACGAGGTAGACTTCCAACATCGCACTGGAAAAACAAGTGATATGGATCAAAATGCAAGAATGAAACAAACATTTTTTCTTCAGAAATTAGTTTAGAGAATGTCTTACGATAACACTTAAGTAGATAATTTTATACACGTTTGTGTTTATCCTCGAGTCTACGCCAAATACATGTAGTCTAATTTAGTTGATTCAATATAGGTGGAAAATCATAATCCTTTTCAAAGCGTCATCATTTTTTCTTGAGGTTCTTCTTTGGTGCTCTGTGTCCAGTAGTAGTCCAGCAGTATTCTTAGTCGTTATGATGAATTTTATATGTTGATACGATATACTATGGTTATTTAATCTTCTGTTCGAGTTTTATTATGCTTTGTGCATTTAATCTTTGAGAGTTTCATGGTTCGCCACTTTTCGATCATGCCACAGGCACATTTTTTTCAGATTTATAATGGCTATGTTCTTGAACGCATGCATCGTAATTAAAATAAAGTTATATGTTTTAGAGCAGTGATGAAAGCTCATTAAAACAATATCAGAACCTTTTAAATGTTAAACCAAGTTGATGAGATATTTGACCAAACATCCGAAAAATCTCTGAAAAGCTCGCCAATTTTCGATCATATATTCTACATTTTGCAGCGATCGTAAACGATTTCGCAGAGCGGGATCATAATTGGAAGGTAATAATGATAGAAAGTTAGAACTTTATCACATTTTATAGTATAATATCGTTCGAATATTAAAACGTTTAATTAATATTTTGGATGCAAGCCACGCGCGTTTCCGTGAAGACACGCCTCGATATGTTCGAATATTTCCTCAATCGCATATAGACATTGTCTCGAATATCTACTTGTGCATCAGGACTATTAAGTAATTTAATGGACGATCAACGCTGCTTGTTTGTGGGTCAAGCAAAGCGTTCAATTTCCATAAAAACGGGTCAACTGGACAATAGCCTTTAATTGCTTTAAATGGTTTATAATTGCTCTTGAACAAACCTCGAATCGTGTCGCTTGTAACTGATATGCGAACAGAATTGAATGATGTTGCACAACAAGAGGTTTTAAATGGTACCATAACTATGTATGCACAGATGCTAAAACTGTGACACCATGGCATTATATTATTCATTTAATGTAAAAATAAATGCATACACTTGTTAATTATGGCTGGATAATAATGTTTACGTTGTTTACGCTCATTCTTACGACTTTCAACCAAACACCATTATCAATTAAAACAATTCGAGATAGTTTTCGAGGTCCTCTTCTTCAAAATTTGAACCGGAATTGGACTTAATTAGTTGTATGCATCAATGTGACTGAATAAGAAATTACTATTGTAATATTCTGACAAAATAAAAACTAGTAACAATGATTGCGATACGCGAACCTGCTCATTATTGTGTTGAGTTGAATATTATTCCGATTTATATTAACATCCAATCAATTATGTCGTTTTTACTTCATGTGGATCCTTTAGATTCTATGTATATTTTCCTCTGTTTTTATTGTCACGAGGGGTGTTAAACCGGATGTCGGACAACTCACCCAAAAACCAACTCACCCAAAAACCAACTCACCCAAGTTGTGACCAACTCACACAAGTGCTTTGGTCAACTCACCCAAATATTTTGGTTAACTCACCCAAGTTTTTGGTCAACTCACCCAAGTTTTTTTTTAATTTCTAGATTTCTTTTGAAAGCATTTTTCTTGTTTAATGATGCAACCGGACTTTGTATTTTTGCAGTTTTGGAAAAGGAAACGATGTATTTTGATGTTTTATTTTTTCTCTATTGTGTTGTTTTATTGTGTTGACATGCAGCCACTCACAAATAGTATCGTAATGTGTTTAAAATGTTTGCTCCGGGTGTTAAAATTCGTTGAAAATAGTTTGATCTGGTGATGACAATTTCATTGGACGCACCGTTTCTCTGAGCACAGACGTTTCCCTGTGTACAGACGTTCATCTGAATTGAACAATAGTTGCGCGTGATCTGCACCCCGGGATCATCGCGAATCGATGAGCGATCGCGGATTAAATAAAAATGATCCCCTCGCGTAAGCTATTCATTTGATACCAATCGCAATCATAATCTGGCAGCATAAATTAAAAACATAAATTAATGGATCAAATATGCCACAACATTAATTACCAATATGAGTTTATTTAATAATAGTTGAAAACCAATTAAACAATTATTAAATTTCAATTTCGATTTTTTAATATGTTTTTATATTGCTTTTTAAAATACTCTATGTATTTATCATACCCACTTAATAATAAAATTGGGACCCTTAAGTATTTTTATGCACAACAGAATTTGGGTGAGTTGTCCAAAAATTTGGGTGAGTCGTCCAAAAAACTTGGGTGAGTTGACTTAAAATTTGGGTGAGTTATCAAAAAAACTTGGGTGAGTTATCCAAGAATTTGGGTGAGTTGACCATTTTTTTCGTGGGTGAGTTGGTTTTTGGGTGAGTTGTCCTGCTCCCTGTTAAACCAACACTTAAATCGGGCAAAAGTGTCATCATGTAAAATTATATCCATCTACAAATATCAAATAGAAAATGACCAGATATAAACCAATATTGCAACGCTTAAGGCAAATTTAATAGCATTGAACTAATATTTGAATGCCTTAATATTTGGAATCTTGCTATGAAATGCAAAGTTTGCAGCTTTATTTTGGGGTCGCTGTGGGTAAACGAAGCAGTAATGGCAGGAAAGGAGTTTGGGTTATAAGTCCAATAAACCATGTCCGAAACACATGCCTTTGTCCTATTTCGTTGTAAGTTATTCTGTGAAAGCAAATATTTTGCTGTCAAAAAAAAAAAAGCTGGTCAAATTTTATGAGAGAACTTAGATATTTTAACAGCTTGAAAACAATGTCTATTGTCTTTTCAATCCATATTCAGTTCAAATGATAAATTAGAACATTATAAATACGAAATAGAAGATAAATGTTCATTTTATGGTGTTTTTTTTTATATTCTGAATGAAGGGCAGAAATGAGCTCCCGCAAATTTGTCTGAAAAGTTGAAATGTTTTTAAGATAAAGCGCTTGTTTGCATAAATATATACATGTCATTTTAAAATAGTATATATATATATTCGAAAAAAAATGTTCAAAGATGAATTATTTGAGCAGCAACATTTTTAAAATCCCAATATTGTCATTCACTGGATTAAACTTTAGACACCATCCATTCATTCATATTTTAATTCCGTCAATTAATAACAGTAATTTTCCTTCACCAAATAAGCAGGTTGTCTGTTTTGACACTAAATCTTTCTCATTCATATGGACAGATAATGACCCAAAATTGATTACGCTGCACTCTACTAAAATGCAGTGTGTCAAAATATTACAAATCTACAATATATGAATACCCCCGTACATAGGCCATAGCGCCGTAGAACACACGTTTAAGGCGTGGCTACATCCCTGTTTTGAAACTCATAGCTTTTTCATGTCTTTCAATTGATTCGTTTTGGAAAAAAACTCAAAACGCGCGTTGTATTTTAGAAAGCAAAAGATGTTAAGAATTTCCCATCAAAACATTGTAAGACACCAAAAAACTGCATTCTAAAACTCATTCTAAAACCACGCCCTTACACCCTTTCATATGGCCAGAATGACCCTCTATTAGCACGATCAAGCCCTAAAGGCTTCCATAAGATAATGTTGCATCTCGGGTGTGAAATGAACTGGTCCTCTATTCTTTGGCTGTGACACTACCCGCTGAGATAAGAAGACCTTACCACCTTGTTGGACGATAGCACCTGAAGCCTTGACAACGTATTATTGCGCTCATCAGAATATCTTTTAGTACGTAGAATATTGGGAGATAGTGTTGAGCGTGAAATGTAATAAAGCCGAATTCGGAAATTTAATAGTCTTTATAATATTTAAAGGTGTCATTTATAAAATTTCGGCTGATATATGATATCTCTTTTAAGGGTTTCGATAGTAATGAGAGAATGAGAGAAAATAGTAATGAGAGAATGCCGATAGAATCACATATATTAAAAAATCAATGAATTCATCAATGTTGAAAGTCTCCATGTACTTTATATACCGCAGAATATAGTTATACTCGGTGACTGCATACCTCTGCCTCTTTGGACACTCCCTCCGAATAAGTAACTTCAACTCTAGTTTGAGACACTCGACCCCTAAAACAACTAAGTTTGGCTGTTATTTATAAAACATGGATAATTATCTTTTTTTCACAATATTTCATTTTGATTCGATCGCAAATATATCTTATATATTTGTTCCAGCGTAAGCATGATTTTGAATTTTACTAATTTTCATTAGATGTACCCACTCGGCAAAGGTTCGTCATATTCACGTCATTTTGACGTAATCTAGGCACGTCCTTTCTTGGTCCTATATTGAGCCCAGGTGTAATTTTTGCGGACGTAATTTTAAGACGTCGCTTCGCCGTCAATATCTGACCACCAAAGGACGTGCAGTAAAAGACGTCCGTTTAGACCTTAAATGCGACGTCCTAAAGTCGTCATCAGTTCGTCGTTTATAAATGTTTTAAGGACGTCATTTTCTGACGTTATTTAGATTGCTCGCGCATTTTTATTTAAAAATCTAAAATATGTTTTATATAAATAGCATATATATTTATTTTTGGCGATAATAATAGTCAACTGAACCATCTTATTTCAATTTGAAAACGGCACATTTCGAAGTGAAAAGTGTCGAAAATAAAAATTTTCATTTTTTTTCGAGGGGTATTCGCAATGCTTTTTAACAGTAAGTTCAAACCGTAAGCTGGTCCTTAACTCCTGGACCCAGAGACGTCAAATCACATCCCGTCCAGAATACACTGTCATTACAACATCATATCGCGACGTCAATGGTACGTCATATTTACAACGTCATAGGGACGACTTTAATCACATGTCATCACGACGACTAATTAACGACGTTGTGCGGACGTGGTATACGTCATGGTATTAAAATACGTCATTAAGACGTCATTTAAAGGGATGGGATGGGACGTCTCATTTTTTACATCGTAGCGACGTCCTATTTTGGTCGCGGAGGTCGGGACGTAAAACTACGTAGTCAGGACGTTCTTAGGAGGTTGTTTGCCCAGTGGGAACTTTTTTAATTCAAAAACCACGATACTGACAAAAAACACTCGAAAAAAAGTATCGTCCCTGCTTGGTATTGATAAATGATATAATCCCTTCCTCCAAAACATTCAAAATATGTGTTAAAATCGGTATGATATTGCGCAAAATCAAGATACCTAGATGTTTAATTTGACGCTAAATTGAAGTTGAATGCATATATATATTCTTTATCTTCATTTCGCCATTAAATCGAGATTATAAGACAAATACTATTGACAGATCAATGATTTCTTGAAAACTCTGATACCTGTCAAAAGAAGTCCTGAAATATGGAAAGATGTGCATAATAGAACCAATATTTATCTGACTGAGATGCATGTCGAAATCGTTTGTTCATTCTGTGTAATCTGTTGAGTGTTATTTATCGAGTTCATATTCAAAACCGACCATGTTCATTTGAGACAAATATGGATAAATGTCATTTGGAGGGTTTTCTTATGTTAAGGTTTGGAGAGCAAATCCAAAAGTCCAAAAGAGATACAACATGGAGAAAGAAAGCTTATCTTGAGCCAAAACAGTCTTTCGTTATTAATTTCTTTCTTTCTCGTACTCTTATATTTGATGTTTCTACTTAAACGTTTACGTTATCTATCCGTTTTGAAAACTTAAAACTAAGTTCACTTTTGGTCATTACATCTGTCTCCACATCCGTATAGAATGCCTATAACACAGACGCATCTACAGTTAAAACCACTTACATTTGATTTATATTCGTTTATTCATATTCTTCTATTGGTTTATTCGTTTATTTTCGTTTATTCTCAAGGCCTACATTCGTTTATTATAAATAATTTGTGTTTATATTGTCATTCCATCTGGCCCATTTAAGGGATGCTAATATCATGTTTTAAGAGTGAATTCTTTCACGTTAACAGCTCATGAATGAACAAAAATCGCAATGATATTATTGTTTTATTTTAAACAAATGTATAACCTTCATATCGTTTATTCGTATACCTTTGTTTATTCGTATACCTTCGTTTATTCGTATAACTTCGTTTATTCGTATACTTTCGTTTATTTGTATAATTTTGTTTATTTGTAAACTTGCGTTTATTAATTTCTCGTTTATTCGTTTATATTAGTTTATTCGTTTGGTCTCCTTTATTCGTATACTTTCGTTTATTCGTATTCGATTATTCGTTTATTTGGTTCAGTTGTCAAATTGGAAGTGGTTTTAACTGCATCTATTTGTTTCTTTCTTAATAACGCAAACTATAACGAATGCCACAACGGACCAAGCCTAATGAGCCAATAGAATTTCAGAGAAATGTGATTTGATCCATTGTCTATAATGCATTCATATGCGGAAACACAAACGGAAGCGAAAACGCAAACGCATATGTGGATTCAGCCAAAACGCAAACGAATACGCAAGCGCAAAAGTATACGTAAACGCAATTGAAACGCAAACTCATATGTTGTTACACAAAAAAAACGCAAACGCATACGCAAGCGCAATGGTATTCGCAAGCGAAAATGCAAAAGTGTATATGGATACAATAGTTTGATTCATAGATAATAATCTATATAGTTTATTCAGATTGTTAAGGAACAAATTGTGGTGAAAACAATAAATTAAATGATTTTACGCAGCGTTACTTGAGTCTACAATATTGTCTCAAGCTTGAAAATGTTTTTTTTTGTCTTTCCTATTTAAAGCAGTTTACATTTTTGCATAATGATCTACTCCAGACACAAAAATGTTTCGCTATTTTCATTTTCCTTTGAACTTTTTCGCCCCTGATATCTCCGTTTCTAAATTGCCAGATAAAATGGAGATTTTAATGATTGTTCAATGGAGTCACAAAGTTGGTTTAGGCTCAAGTTATTGCCTGTCTATTGTCCCAGCCATTATTGGTCACTTTGATGGTCATTTTGCAGATACACACCATTATTTGCACGTTTTAAACATAATCGTAAGCGTTCGTTGATTCAGCAAATGTTTGACTGTGTATCGTTAGGATGTGGATAAAACGATATCACATTATTAGCCCATTATTAGCTCTTATAATCGTTCTATAAGATGAAAAGGGTTGGGCTGGATTATGTAGTTATGTTACTTTCAACTTATTTTCTTTGGGTACACACGCATAGGTATGAACTGCAGATCCAGGTAAAAGCAAAGTTCAAATTCATAACATAGCATTTTTTTATGTTAATATCGGGTCCCTCTAAATTCGAGGTTTACTTGTGCATTGCCTTTCCTGGACATACATCTTTTAAGTTTATTGAGGTGATATATTATGTCTGGGTATTATGTTCGGTGACATATGTAAAACAGTTTTAGGCCAAAACGTTAACGGCCATAGTTTCTGAAATTGACCAAATATGGCACAACAATTTTCCACCAAAAATTTACTAACCATTAAAGTTTCGACCTCAAAACGGATCCAGATGATATTGAACGGGGGCGCCAATAGTATATAAAATACCATGTCATAGCATTTTTTTATTTTCCAGTTCAATATATGCATGTAAGATTGAACTGCGTTTATGGGAAATTTACATTTTTTAAAAATGCAAAAGATACAAATGCATAATTAATTATTTCTTGGATGGTATTTCACAAATAAGCTTTATGGGCTAAAAATGTAGACAAAATCAGTTTCTCAAATAATGAGTGAATATTGTTTTATCGCAAGAAGCTTGACGTTTATCTGAAGACATGTGTCTATTCATTTTAATGGTTTATTTGGAAAAGGGTTCAAATATTGTTTATAAGTTGTTCTGTAATGTGGGAAAGGCCATTTTTCTTATCCAACCTTACACAAATAATATAGTAATTAAAACATCAAGACAATGTGACATTGAAATGACTAAATCCAGCAGAAAAATAATCCTGGATTCTCCGGCCGTTTGTCTTTGTTCCCCGCTTCCCCAGGGCAAAAGGCTATGTTTTTCCAGAGACTTACATTTTATGCCCTAAATGTGTTTATATTTGGACTAGCAACTTGTAAAAACTCCGTCGAAATGCTATATTGCGTTTATGTTATATGTTGTTCGATTGCAAATCCCGTTTAAGTCGGCATAACAGTAGAAGGTTTGCAATATTTATATGAGTAGATTATGGTATTGTTATAGTTTTATTCTAACAGCTTTATCCGTGAAGGAAAATATTTCCTTAACCATCAATACCACTTAAGGGCTTGTCTCCAAAGCATATGAACAGTGGGAGGAAAATGTGCGTGGGGATTTAATGGTATATGATTGAGTTCGCATAACTAAAAGGGGGCACCTTGTTTTGATATTTTTGTTCGCTATTATTGGTCACTGAATACACTGAACAAAGATTGCACTTAGACTATACTAACTCCCATTCAATATGGGGTATGGCGCTCCATATGGACACCATTTCGCTATTTTTAGATTAATTTTGAATGTTATATCGATGTATATATCTAATATGTGAAATGAATATATGCATATCAAAGGTATAATTGTTCACGTATTACTTTCGTTCATCGCTAAAAAAAATATAATAGACGACCATATGTTATAAAGAATGGATAAAAAATATATTGCGTAGCGCCTGGAACAATTGAATTCATACGTTTTTACCGATTTAATAAAGATGACCGTTTTTTAAACGTTGATGTGAGATAACTGTTTTATCATCAAAGTAGCACTTTGAGGTTTGTGATTTTCATATAAATTTATTTCATTTATATACCAATCGTACTTTTTATATATTAAAAAAAGGAGAAGTGAGAAAACGAGTTGAAAATTGAGAGTTATAACATTTTCGAGTTTCTTCAGAAATTATTTCGCAAGTAAACTATGTTAATTTCAAAAGAATCATTTTGGTTTCGTACACATGCATTATCATTCACACATGTATTAATGCGAATCATCTGTTATTTGATGTAGTGAACAAATTCCTATAATGACGTCCCGTAGGCTGCTCTACTATTTCATTACAGTTGCAAATATTCTGTAACCGATTCACGACCCGAGGGCTAGAACCCACCAGTCTTTGTCGCATCTTAAAGGATTTCTATAAAAGACATCGTTGTTTAACTGGGACTGCAATGTGGCAATTTAAAGCGACAACCATTCATTAGCCCTATCCCCCTACCCGTATAATCCCATATCCCCCCCCCCCCCCCCCCCCCCAAAAAAAA
>LQRL01184826.1:24254-43924 GCA_001703475.1 Hydroides elegans
TCGCTCGCGCCTTCGGCGCTCGCATACTAGCATACTAGAGTTTCTTAAATATGTTGACTCGCGCCTTCAGCACTCGGATATTTACTTCATAAAGCTATGGTTTATAACCAGTACCAGTTTGAATTGGGCCAGAAGCAGTCTTAAATCAGGGAAAAAGTCAGGGAACATCAGGAAAAAATCAGGGAATTCTAAACTGACTGGAGACTGGTCACCCTGAATATTGAGAAAAAACACGATGATAATATGTTGATCTCTTGTCTGACTAGCAAAATACAATTGAAAATAAACTGATAGTGATAGAATTGGATTAGACTATATATGACGACCATATATGGTCATGTCATGGTCAGGAAATATTAAAATAATTTGTTGTTTTGTTATGTGTGTGCCTATTTCATCGAGTGAGCACTTGAATATTGTGGTACCACCCCTCAATCAATGACGATTTTCTCTTAAAGTATCCATATAATATTATTTTTGTAAATGAAGTCTATTAAAGGAATGATCTATATATGATTTGGACGTATTCACAATTTTCAATTGCCCTTATGTTTAAAATGAATGCAACTTGAAGCTCGAATTGTCATGGTTTTTATTTCATCGAGTGGCAGTATTTTCTATGTACAGAGCCGAGAAATTGAAAAGTTGTTTTGAAAACAGCGCCGCCTAAAATAGATGAGAGGTTATTAAGAATCCATGTATCAATTTGACCTACCAAAGAAAGTACCATATGAGGGAATTGATCCTTCCATAAATAGATTGTTTATTTACTTATCTACTCAACGATATAGCAAAATGTGGAATTATCGGAAAACTCTAAGAATATATGTTTATTTACGAATCAAATTTACATATATTTGTCTTCAATTTAGAATTCGAACCAGGTTCAAACCTTTTGTTTAAGATACCCCAAATTAAGTTATTTATGTTTCCATTGCTAAGTGTGATATTTGTGATAAATACATTTGCACGAATCTTAGCACAAATTGTGTTTTCTAAATTATTATGGACCTGACTCAGGCGCGGATTTAGAGGGGGCGCAGCCGGCGCACGCCCCCCTGTTCGCTCTTATATGTAAGACAAAAATAAAATAAATTTGCGCCCCCCGGATCAGCCTGATAATTTATACTGCTGCGCCCCCAGGTTCAATATTTTCTGGATCCGCGCCTGTGACTCAATTGGAAGCTTTTAGAGCCTAGTTTCCTTGACAAACCATGTTTTATTTTGGGAAACCGACTCGTAAATAATTTCAATGTGGCCACCTTCTTTAAACCGTTCACAAAAAAAAAACATATTTTATGATAATTGTTTAACTCGCAAATAAAGTTATCTTAATAATTCGACCATAAATCAATACGTTTTCCTCTATGCAGGACTCTGGCGAGCCAGTGGAAATCTCCATTTCGTTGACGGGTTTCAACACGACCGATTCCCACACGTTACATGGGTTCCACGTACATACTGAAGGCGATATTACGGGAGGGTGCAGTGCGGCGGGAGGACATTATAATCCAGATAGTAACACGCACGGGGCGCCGAGTGATGATATGAATAACAGGTAAGGGGGACGGGGAACGGGACATGAACGATATCGTGCACGCAAACAAAAAAAACCGAAAATAGAGGCTCTTAAACCAAAAGCTCGAAAGTCACTTTTTTCATATAAAAACATAGCAATTTTTCCCTTCTTTTTTCGCAAAATATGGGCTATTATTTTCGAGCTTTTTTGCGTGAATGCGCTTTTATGACAACGAAGAGGAAGGGTCTTATTTCCAACTTTGATGCACTCGTTCACAAGAGGTTTTGTGCGCTAGTAGCATTTAGATTTGTATGAGCACACATCTATTTAGTTGATATACGAATCACGAAACAAGTGATCGATTATTAAATGATGCAAACACTGCTAGATCCAATGTGAGTTTTCGTTTCGTTGCCGAATTTCACTAATAAATAAAAGCTTAATTATTTCACTTTGATTGTGGAAAGTTTGCACATGGAAAGGGTAATATTATGAAATAGTTGTATAATTGTAATAAATATAAAAAAATAGAGAAATGAAAACAGTTGATATATATATCACAAATGAGATGCTAGGCACAAGGATAAACAAGCAGAAAAAATATTATGATATACAAGATAATAGCTAAGGAAATATAATGGGTTAATATTCGTTGCTAGACACGCGGGCGACCTTGGCAACATCGAGGAGGATGGCAACGGGGATGTGGAGACGGATATTACCGACACCTACGTCAGCCTGCGAGGGACGTATGATATCATCGGGCGCGCCATCGTGGTAATGCAGATTATCAGTTTATGGTTGACACAATAAAAAATATTGTCATTCATATTATAGAATGTATCTATAAAAAAAAAAGATTTTATCTGGATTGATATTGATAAATACATAAACTGTTCTTGAAATAGCCAATGCCCATAATATCTAGGAACGGCTATCAGTATAAGTTTGAAATATGTATATTGCAAGATGAAGATAATTTACTTCACAACAATTAAGAGAAACTCTTGAAAAAGCATTCTCACTTTTAAAAATCAAACTTAAGTAAATGAAGTCACTGTTTGAAAAATCACATTACGAGTAACCACTGAATGCCTTTCGATGTCAACATCATATACTATGCATCATACCATGCACCGTATATCTTGTGTTGAGTCTATCGTCATTTTTGCTTGAACAGATTCCCTTTACATGAATTTACATGCCAATTTCATAACAAACATCCAGCATAACATCCCATATTCTTCGAACAGATCCACCAGGCCGAGGATACCCTAGACGAGAGCGTGGACGCATCCGGTGGCGCAGGAACGCGACTGGCGTGTTGCGTCATTCAAGAAGTGGACGTGGGCGCAGCTGGGGCATTGAGTGCGTCATGGACCACGCTGGCATTAGCGGTTGTTGCTACGATATATGCAGTATTTGGTAGTGGTACTGGGTGCCGATAGAAAGAGGATGAAGAGGGAGGATGGGGGTGAGGGGATGGTGAGTGGTGGGTGTGAAGCCATTGTATATTGTTGTTTTTCTATGCTAACTCTATACGAGGACACTGAATGATTATCTACATGTTTGTGTCTGTTTTGGTCAGTGATGGTCATACATGTATGAGCGCATATTGTTTTGAGACCCTCGTGTTTGAGTCTCATGGAATCATTACTCATGATGATTTAATACTGAACTGTTTATGCGATTTGCGATATTAGGGTTTCACATTTGGGGTTTTTGCATTATTGTACATTATTTCCTTATTTCAAAACCACTTTAGTCTTCCTACTTAGGTATTACAATAACATTTCTTACTTGAATTCATTGTTATAAATATCACTTTTCATACACAGTGAATGAAATGGTTAGCTCTATCTTCGTTATGCACACGTTTGTATTTTTCTTGTGAATAATTTCATTAGCTTTAAACTACGCAGCTCATTCTTCAATTGTTCATTTTGTGTTAATTGTTACTAAATTTGAAGTATTATAGGTTTATCTAATTTGCTCGGAATTCTGTATAGCTTTATTAATAAATAAATTCATATATTTTCTACTTGCTTTCATTTTTATTAATAAAAATCGTATTCGAATACTTGTAAATGCAATCAATTTTGACAAATATATGCACATGTCATGCGAAAGAATATTTTCCTACTTTCAAAATTGTGTTAAGTGATTTAACATATTGATAAATACCCTTTGAAACAATAAACAATAATCAACAGGTCGGCAAACTACATTCCCATGTATAACCTTAATGGATCAATCGATAAACTGAATTTGGAAATCTTCAAGCCATCAGAGTATAAACCATTTGATATAATTTTTCATTTTAGTATATTTTTGTGTTTAGAGAGGGTGCAAGAACATATAAAACTTACTTTTTTTTATCTTTTTTTATCTCAAAATATTTCTAGTGATAGAAAAAATATGTTTGTTCTATGACAAAAACATAGGTCATCCGTCAATTTAAGGCCCTGCTTACATACAATGGGCGATTTTCGTCGCCACTTGCGACTTTCACTGTTTTCATTGTAGGACTTTGAAATTTCAATGAAAAATCCCGTCGCTCCTAGCGATTTCAAAAATTTGTGATTACATTTGAGCGATTTACAAAACCAATCAAATTAAATGTTATACTTTCTTTGAAGAAATGAACGATTGTTTGACACGTCGCTAGGCGCGATTATTGTCGCAAGTGGCGATTCTCGTCGCAAGAAGCGATAAATGTCAAACAATGCAGTGTACAATGCATGGGAAAGTATTGGAATACCAAAAATTGTGTATGTAATCACTAAAATCGTTGGTAGCGATTTAATGTAAGCAGGGCCTAAAACGATTTTCAAGCGAGTTGAACAATGAAATGAAGTAAAATTGATTTTATATTTCCCTAAACAAATCATTCGATGGTGTCGTTACGAATTAACTTATTGTACATTTCAGAATAAGGATTTCTGTTTTAAATGACAAGATAAGAAACAATTTGACAAATAACACCAAAAAAATCCAATAGTATGTTCTGCACGAATCCAGGTTAAATTGGCCCTAGTCGAAATGGCCCCAGTTGTCTTGATAAAGTTAATCATATTTCAATCTATGTTACTGATTCATCAGTGAACATGCAAACACGAACTTTTCTCCACGCAAGAACTCAATTTTGCCCACGCAAACCCACAAATACGCAAACACCCATATATATAAGAAAGCCAAACATAATTAACGCATGGAAATTATCTTATGTTTATCAAGAATATTGATACCATGTATAATCTGTGTCTATTGTTTTTTTTCTATCAAACGAAAATATATATATTTTTTATAGAATTTCAAAATGATCGTAGGCCTATATATGATGTAAAGACAACAGGGACCATTTTGATAGAATAGCGCTCTGCACAAAATAACGCTAAAAATCAATGTTAAGTATATTGACAAATTATCGTAACAGGTAAAAACTATCACGAATCCTATATATATTATACACGTTTAGCGATAACGTGGTAAGATCGCACCAAATGCTTGTGCGGTCCAAAAAAAAAAAAAAAAATCTATAGCCGGACGGGCTGACGGCAAGGATTTATTGATGGAGAATCATCATTTTCAACCTTTCAAAACTGAACTTAGTATGATTTGATATAATTTCATCGATTGATTTTACGTCCATACTTTAAATATATTTTTCACGTGGCTTCATAAAAAAATATTTACGGCACAGATAGTTTCATTTGCCTATATCTTGACATTCATTATAACTCACTTCAAACCTTCTCGCGTAAATTAAGATATCTGTTTAAACCTATTAATGTTCTTAAATGGTTGTAAACGGTGTAATAAATAGCTATAATTATAGCGCTTTCCCTCGCGAGTTGGTAGCAAAGTACGAAACAAGGCGATGTATTTCAGAAGCGTTTCAGACCCCTTAATTACCTTAAACTTACGTCTTTTGATCTATACACTAATGGCCAGTGGACATTGTGTAATGATTAGATAAAATCGCTTAATTCGACAAAAGCAGATTCACTGTGGTTTGTCTCTCAAGAGAAACATCTGATTTTTGTTGCAGCAAAGGGCTAAATTATCTAAATATTTTCATAAGCGGTGTTGGTGTGGACTTCGTTTTCTAAAGAATGCGCCCGTTGGAAATACATCTTGATTACGCGGTTGTCCATCCGCCCTTGTATATTGTCTTCAGACGTATATTCAATTTTCTGTTTTGTTTGGAACTTATTTTCAATTTAAGAATACAACGTTTATAATTGAGAAAATTAAACGGATTATTACGAATTAGCGTTTCTTCTTTTGTGGTCCCAACGGAATTTCATAGACCTTGAAAGACGTTGGTTTTTCTTTAAAACGATTACCATCATCTGATTAAAATTTAACACAATTTATGTTTTTAAATCTTTTACGTTAAAATGAAACCACTGCTTTTTCCGCCTAATATGAGAATGATAAAAACGGAAATATAGTTTATCTAACAATGTCCAAGATAATGTGGTTTATTAGAAAATGTTTTGATAAGCAACGAAAAACAATCAATATTAATTTGAGGGAAAATGCAACGTATGCCAACTGTTTTCCGTGCAAAGTAATTGAAAAATAGTTCAATGTAACAAATTGACTAATTTTGAATTTACGTTGGCATCATTTGCGTGGCACTGAAGTTTTATCTTATTGTTGATTCCTACGATGTTTAAATCATGCACAATGCAATAGTATGGCTAATATGAAGAGCACCCCACGAGGTGTTCCTCAAAAAAGGTGTTCCTTTTCAAATTTCATCTGGCTACAAACTTTCAAAAATGGCCTTCTAGCTACAAGAATTAAAGGAACACCTTTTTAGATTTTTGTCGATTTTTATAAATTCTTCCGTCAATTTATGGTTTAATTTTATTCAGAGATATCTAGCTAGGCATAATAAACTGAAGTACTACTAAATATTTGTCATATATACGAGTTTTAATATTTTCATTTTTCAAAAAATAATATTCATTTTTGTATATTTCAATGTTACAAGTGCCTTTATACTCAAATAAACACTTTGTAAAAATTTGGTCGTGGGGTGCCCTTCTAATATCTTGCATTCTAAAAATAATAGTAATCATGTTTATATCTGAAAATATAATAAATAAACGACATGTTTCTGGTTTCATTTTTAACTTTTCGATTTCGACTATCATCGCTAATACTTTTTCGGGACGGATATACACGACTGTTTCATTACAAGAATAATCTGATTCACAGTTTCGAACCACAGTGGCCGGAGGGTACATCGCTTGGATAAAGCTATCCATTAGTACTTACACGACGCAATGAAAACATAGATTTGAAAAAGACGCGACCGTACAAACAGATGAACTGGAGAGCGCGCGAGTGTTACGTTGTGCAACATAACGCAAACGTAACGCAACAAGGTGTCGTATTGTGCGTTGATTGCTTTTCCTCTGCGTTTGCCTCAAGGGCGAGCGAACATAGAAGGGGGTTGCTAACTATTTTGAAATGACACGCCGTTCTGCTTTAATCATGGCTAATTAGGATGGTCATTTGTTGGGTAAATAATCTTGCATCTGGTGCCATGGTATATGTATATATTGGAGGGGGCTTGGTTGTAAGGTATTTGGTTCGCCTGGCGGGACAGCAGTTATTCCCTTTTGAATCGGGTGTGAATAGGCCATTTCTGCGGGGTACATTTCTGGCTCAGCGGGGTACAAATCCAGTGTTTGTGGTGCACGTAGCTGTCAGATTAATATGCTTACCCAGCATTCGTTTGGGACTAAAAGTTCATTTAAAAAGAAATGAGTGAACGAATCAAGTTATATTTTATCAAATTATGTTCATAATTTGAAAATGCAATGTACATTTTTTTTATTGTGTTTTTACCTTGCCCAAATTGGTGTAAACTCTACGAAATTTTGGGTTTTAACATTGGACTTAGCCTAAAAAGCCGAAAACCGAGAGTAGTTATTTTCATTTTTTTTATGTCTAAATCTCCGAAAATAGCACTTTCAAGTGCAAATATGATATTAATTATGCCGATTGGAATATGTGATGACATTTTTTCATAAATTGAAAGCGAATAAAGAAAATCGTTTTTGCAGTTTTTCATAAAAACTAGGAAATTTTCTAAGATTCTTGAAAAGTTCTCAAGTGTGAGCATATTTAGAGCAATGCCTCAGAGTTCTAGATTTTTGCCCCTTGTAAAGAATTCATTTCTGTATAACGTGCATGCATTTTAAAATCAAAATTTTGAAAACGAAACGAATTATCGAGGTAAACGTATCTTGGATAAGCATATTAGTGTGCTGCATATAGGATTTTGCATAGAAATGATGTATTGTAGATACGTTATTGGGTTAAAATGGATTATAATTTAAAATATGCAAAAGTATTTGAGCTTAACATTTGTTGTAGGGTAGCCCTGCGAAGCTGTTATTAAAATTGGACCTAGCTTTGATTCCAACAAACATTTTTCCAGCTTTTAGATACAGGAAAAATGTATAAAGACATAACTACATGTATTAACTTCCTCTGTTTAATACCATGGGCTCTTTTATGTAGACGCATATTCATTTAGTGAGGGCACATGGGTGTACCTTTGCATGTGCGGTCATCATTTTGGTAAAGCGACCATGGCACTGTCTGAGCGAGTGTCGACTAAAACACTCGCGCGGACCAAATAAATGTCGGTTTGCGAATGGCGATTTGATATAGTCCACACGTTGCAAAACGCAATAAATCTTAAATACATATAAAGTTTTCGAAATTATGCTCGAAAGATATGTCGAGGTGTTAGTGTCGTTTTGGATTCTGATGACGCTGGCGTGATAGTCTATATTTAAGCCTATAGCATTACAGAATTGTATTCGATATTTAATTTTTACATGCAGGCCTATGATTCTAACCGGCGATCACAACATGTTTTGCTGCAGAAAGCCAATAAACATTATGTGGAGGGTTAAGATTAATTAATAGCATAACGTTTTAATTACTGAAATGACCAGGTTTCTTTTTCTAACTTTGTTTACAGACAATGATATATAAAAAAATGAATCATGAATTCAAAGGAACTGTGAACCATTCAAGTACATGTATGTTCTCTCTCACTGCAACATCAACAACCACTCCTACATTTACGTTTGGACATTTGTAATATTTCGGTTAACATGTCAAATATATTATTGTATCCAGCTTGTGAAGAGTTTATGTTAATGCATTATCACTTTTATAGTTCACTTTTGGCATTTTGAAATATTCGATTTACTCCTATATTATCAAAATAAAACACAAAACATAACATAAGTCGCATCTATTTCAATGCAAATACTAAAGAACATTAGGTACACAACGCACATGTAACGATGCTCATGCACCACAAACACCAGGATCGGTAACCCGCTGAGCCTTAAGCAGATCAGCCCTAATGTTTTAGGGGTGTCGGGGATATTCAAATTGCAGTTTATGACCCCCAACCCCAATAAAAAATATGTCCGATCCTAAATAACGTTTCAACATGCTGTGACCACAACCAATAAAATGAATGATAGTTCTTTAACTATTTCTATCCTTATGTTCGAAATGCATACAAGAAAAGTTTGAAATAAATTGATATTAAACAACAATAGATTGTTTATGTCCATAACTTGTAAAGTAAGTTGCATGCATTAAGATGATCCTCGTATCGTAACAGTATACAAATTGTTGTTACATAGATTCTAGTTCTACATGTAAAAAGAAGAATTTTATATCAACGACTCCCTAAAATATTGATGCATCGGGTATGGCACTTGGAAGATTGAAGGCACCATTATCTTTGGTGGTCTACCTTATAGAGTCTACTAATAATCACACTTTCAACTGATACATCTTTAACAAATAGTACATGATAAATGTACGACGGTATCCGCCCAAAAAGTCCCCGGCCATAAAGTTTCCGGCCATAAAGTCTCTAAAAGTGACAGCATGTGCCAAAAATTTTCCAGCCAAAAAGTCTCCAAAACTTATCAATGAGTCCAAGGATATATACTTGTTTATTAATGAATGAATCTTAGGATATATGTATTAGTTCAATTGTATTGATAATATCCTGGTAATGTTCAGTGATAACGACTGGTTCCTAGTAGATTCTCAATCTGATTTTCTTTAGTGCATTTTATAATGCTTATTGTAAGATAGTTTAATTCTGAATGGAATGTTATGTAAATTGGACATTGTGTTCCAATAACATACGAGACATAGATTACAAAATCCTTTCAGATATACAGTTGAAGCAGTTTCCTTTAAATCCAGGTTTGAAATCCATTTAGCTTGAATTCAAATGACCGCATCCGATTCTCGTTTCTATTCTCTAAGTCTATTTCATCTGATAGTCAATGTAGACGATAAGCAAGAGTCTGATAACTGACTGTCTCAATATAAGTTGTTGTTGATGATAGATATATCCATGTATTTTATGAAAACGTAGAAATAAAAAGTTAAAAAACGTTTTTGCTCATTTAAAACATACAAAGTGTTTTATGATTAGAGACTTTTTGGCCGGAAACTTTTTGGCACATACTGTCACTTTTGGAGCCTTTATGGCTGGAAACTTTTTGGCCGGAGACTTTTTGGCTCGAGACTTTTTGGCACATCATGTCACTTTTAGAGACTTTATGGCCGGAAACTGTTTGGCCTGGGACTTTTTGGGGTGGATTCATGTACGACTCAATGCATCAAGGCGGGGATGCAAAAGATATCTAACAGGCCCGTCAACACTGTGTCAATATATAGATATCGAAAATTTAGGAAAATAATCTTCAGAATATGGTATAGAATATGATGACCAGTCATACAAAGGAGGTCAAGCGCTGGCCATGCCCTAACTGTATCTAGAGATCATACAGAAATAGAGATCGACTTCTTCCTCGTGGCCCCTGCGACCTCGGACCCTTCAAATTCGGCCGCTCCCACCTCTTTTGAAAAATGCACCTCGGCCTTTCGAAAAAAAAACTTTGACTATTGCAAAAGACATTTTGACCCTCGCAAAATACACTTCAACCCTCGCAAAAGACACTTCATCCCTCGCCAAATGCACTTTGACCATCGCAAAAGATACTTCGGTCACACTTAACATACATTTAAAGTCCTTTGGCATCAACCATTGCATACCGTTATAACTTATAGCGATTTTGTATATTAAATAAATCTAACTTATATGATTTGAAATAATACAATATTTTATAAATCAAAAGTTGGTAACATTTGGCAGTATCAGGTACTGCGACGAAGACAGGGGGCTGGAGGGAGGTGCAAATGACACATGTTTTACAAGCTTCCCGCTGTCTTTGAACATTTACCGCCCGTTCACTAATGACCATCATTTCTGTTGATACACTTTACTTTATAGTCGTTTACAACCTGATGACTGCTTTGCTAACAAAACTGGCCATATTTATCCAATAAATTAATAGTAGTAGTAAAGCAATAAAGCGCCATTATTGCACGCTTAGCGATGGGCTGTGTTGGCTAGTTAGCGTGGTTTGACAGGACCGTTGATGTCTCAATTATCGCCCCCACAGCACCAGCCTCGCTTTCGGCACAAATTGAGAAAATGAGAACGAGGCGCATAAATTTGAGATGTGGATGTTTTATTTGAAATTTTGTTGATTTGAATGGTCATTATGCATGTATCTCGTCGCGCACGTTTCTAGCCCTATACATATGGAACATGCTAAACACTAACCGCTAAAACGCTAAACGTTGAAAGGTACACTCTACACGTTAAACGCTTAAACGCTAAACGTTAAATGCTACACACTAAACGTTAATCGCTTCATGTTAAACGCTAAGCAATATCTACCCACATGTTTGAGTTGTGTATACAGAGTATTATTTTGAGTGCTTATCATAACCAATAGTATACCCTGGCTACCGAGGAACCAACTAGAATTTACAAACCCAAGCATTTGAATATGTTTAATTTCATATTAAGTCGCATTCTTGGAAAACCAAAACCACTAAGAACACATTCATGTTCCCACCCTTATCACATTAAACGCTAAACTTTAATCGCAAAGAAAAACGTTAAACGCTATATTCCGATCGTCTATGCCCTTAAACATTAAAGGTAAAACGCTAAACACTAGAAATATATAACAATAATTTAAAGAAACAGAAGTCTACAAATGTTTAGAAACTCCACATGGAATAAACAATCTTTGTAAAATTCGATGAAGTTGCTAATAGCTAGAATTTTGTTAGTCATGAGAACAATCACCGTTATTACTCCCGCCATAACAATTTTAGATTAAGTGTGTATAAGGCTTTGGACAAAAACACCTCCTTAACTAAAACCAAACATAACGCCCAGTTAATTTCCTTGCGTTGTTCCTCATTAAAATCAATATCTTGCTTTTTTTGTTGAGAAAATATACCACAACGTAAAACTCGTAAAATGACATACACGTATTTATACTTTATTGTGCATGAATGAAATTCACACTTAAAGATGTAACGTTATTTTTACATCAAATAAATAACTCACCGAGTCGCGGCGACGTTGCCTAGACTATATTGAAAACTGACGTATGAAAACGATGTTTGTAAGGAACCGCATCATTATTACGCTTTTGGGGAGGGGATGGGGGTTCGGGCCTATGTTATTCGATAAAAAAAGCTTCATTTCAATCAAAACAGTGTTTGTTCAAGTTTGTGTTTGCAATTTAATCTTATAGCTAATGTGGATTCTTTAGCAAAAAGCTTTTCGAAGCAGACCAGGCCCTTATGATTTTCCATTAAGTTGGTTATTGAAAAGAGTATGCTAGAATTTATTGGTAACAACAAATTGGCAACAACAAAAAAACAAAAGAAAATATAGTCCATCACATCATCAAGAATAAATGTCATATATAAACATAAAGATTTTCTCTCCTTTCACAAGTTCGAATAATAATTTTCTCGTTAGCTCTGAAAACTGTACTGAAAATTAATTTGCCAGACGGTTGACGGAGATAACGGGCGATAACGACCTTCTTTGCTGGTCGTAATGAACGAAGCGATTAGTGCGAATGGATTTCCAAGAGTGTCACCCAGGACTCACGGACAGACGGACTGCTGGGCAAGGCGATGATAATCGGATGTTTATCTGACAAGGAGCGATTCTTTGGGAGATGAGACGATGGGATGGTTTTATCAGGGTTTGGGGAAACCGGGTGAGGCCTTTGAGTGAAAAGTTGTCTTTAAGATTTTAATTTAACGTACGACACTCATTTTTTTTTATAATGAAAAAGTTCAAATTAGGCAATGATTTGCGTACACACAGTGGTCACTTTTAGGGGTTTCAAATTTCGGTTTTAAATATATCGACCAAAGTCATTTTGGCATTTCGGTTAGAACAAAAAGACCCTCGATTACTCGTCAAGCCATTTCAGTTTACGTCAAAGATGCCTCAGAGCATGCTTCTCTGTTCCTACGTCCTGCATTTTAGTCCGATTTATTTCAAGAAAAGTAACTTATAAATTATCTATGGTTAAAATATAACAATATATTTATTATTTATACAGACGTTTGTTAATGAAAACAAAAAATGTGAATTTAAATAATATATCGTCTATTATATCAAAGAAGCATGATAAAACACACATGGATAAAATACGGTAACTTACTCAGCAATATAGGCTTATCGTTTAATATCTGAATGAAATACGAGAACCGAGTTATAAAAATACAGTTTTAAAAAACTAAATTGTATTTTTTTCAGAATGTATATGTTTTTCCTTTTATTTTGCTTGGAGGAATGATTGAATTAAGCATTCAAATATTTTTTTTTCCAAAGACCCCATAGGTGAAGATCCGGAAAAGTAGGGACCGAATTCGATGGGTAGAATGTCTCGATGAGGACAAAAACGAAAAAAAAACGTTTTTTTTTAATGAAACGTGATTAATAATCATTAGAACATTTTTTTCTAGATTTATAGAATTTAATCATTTTCATATTCAACTTGGATGAGGGTAAGCAAGGTCCCTTAAGTCTTTCATACGTGTTATTAGAATGTGAATAAGCATCTACCTGACTCGCTCATACGATGCTCCTTCGAGCATGGATGCTCAAACAAAGCGTCACCTTGTTGGTTACTCATCCGTAATCTTCCGTGATCAGAGTCCCGCATTTTAAGGCTCATTTAGGGCAATTAAAGCAGTTTCTGCGCAATTAAAAGAAAACGATCTTGCGCCCGCGGGGCACAAGATAAAAGAGTGGGAAGCAGGGAGAATGGGCCCTAATTGCGAATCAAAACAAAATCGGTGTTAATGCGGATGATGTGAGATCCAGAGATTATTGATATGATGAGGATAGAGATGGTAACCATAGAGATTATGGCGACTAATGGAGTGATGATCTGTTTGGAGAGTGTCTCCAGGGTGATGAGATGAGAGGACGGGGTGTTGTGATTGTGTATAAACAAGAGCGACTTCTGGGTATAATTGAAAACACATGTGGTTGGGACGATTCTGAAATCGTCGAAATACGGATCGTTGTCTTTCATCGATTTGAGGTGATTTTCATGACTTCAAACAGAAATTATTTGATATATGTGTGCATATCTAGGGTTCATGGGTAAATTAGGGTATCCACCCAAAAAGTTTCCGCCCAAAAAGTTTCCAAAATTGACAACATAGGACAAAAAGTTTCTATCCAAAAAGGTGCTTGAATATACAACTTGTGCCAAAAAAAGTTTATTTACTATCGGCTTTGGACCCTACAACACTGCTAATAATATAATAAGAAAAATGATAATGTTCATTATCTTTATTTAGATAGCTTTACTGGAAACGTTTTGTCCTATGTTGTCAATTTTGGAAACTTTATGACCGGACACTTTTTGGGCGGAAACTGTTTGGGCCGGATTCGTAAATTAGGTATTATTTAGTATAAAAAATGCAAGAATGCATTTTTTTTCATTCTTTGGAATTGAACTTACAATTTTAAAATCTGTATCTTCCGAACTATTCATAAAATATAATCATATAAACAAAATATAGTTTTCACCTTTGATCAAATGAAAATAATGAAAATATGATAAAGAAAAACTCATATAATCATTGCATAAATAATGTAATTAAGGTAAAACTGAGAGTGCTAATGGTATTCTACAAAGCCAATAATACGTTTATTGGTTTACTTAATGTGTAATTTCACCTTAGAATATTACAAAGAGAGACTGTAATAATGCATTTAGCGCATTTTGGTGCCATAAAGGTAAAAGTGATAATTAATGCCATAAAGTTTACAACATGTAAAGTTATCATTTCAAATTTTCAAATTAAAGCCCTGAAAACGCCGCTTTCATAAAGTGAGTAGATGACTGATTGTTTAGGGGTGCATTTATGAAATTACCCGAATTCTTTTCCGTTGGGGAAATGAACAAGGGGTGAAAATTGGACGGTCTATGTTTCAAAGCGGGGTTAACCGTTTAAAAGGTTGTCATAAAAATTCTTGTAATGATCAAGAATCGTAAACGCATTTGAGGATGGTTTATTGTCCATGTTTCCCCAAATTCGATTGTGACTTAATTGAAACGAACACCATGCTTGTTAGCTTAACCCTTAACCCAGTCGAATCAACTATTTAAAAAAATACGTAAGCGTTATATTTTAATAAAATGATTTGAAATATCCATCTATTTTGCTTAGCTTATTGTTATTTGAAAATGGATTCTTACAACATGGATTGCTTTACAACGTCGAGATTTAATTCAAATTAAAACGCAGGCGCCAATGGCTTATTGAAAAAAAAATATGTAAAAAATAACAATAACTTTTTCTTTTCAATATATGCTCAAATCTATCATGATTTAAAGAAACTGAGAACGAACGTTTAATATGATTTAACGTTATCGGATTTGATTAGTTTAGCTGTCTTCCGTTATGCCATTCGATATCATCATTCTTGACCGAAATCTTATAACCTGACTTCTGATATAGACCCACTTGACCATATAATAAATTACCTTATTTCCCAACAGATAAAGGGTTAAAATGTGAAGACAAGTCGATGTAAAAGATCAAAGCAAATATATAATAGCACTCCACATGAACAAACATCCAACAAAGCCATAATGGCCCTTAATTACCCCCAATAATATATCGCTACCCCATTCAGACTAATTTCAGAGCGCGGCGATGAGTTAACAAGGTAATTTTCGGTTTTATATTTCAAATGCTGCTTCCCAAAGACGTTTGATTTCTTCATTGAGCATTGGGCCCCTCCTACTTTCCATTGTAAACCCACCTTCGCCACTGCCCACCCCTCTGTGTGTCCGTCAATTTTGGGCCCCAGTGCGCATGTCATAAATTATCGTGACGTCATCGCTGTAACCACGAGGCACTCGCCTATCGCCGTCGGGGTCACTTGGGAATTATGGACCAATCAAAAGCGAGAATGGCATTTTTCTGACTTTTCTTCATAAATTGGAAGAAATAGAAATATGTTTCTGCTTGATACATCATTCGATCGAATGATTTCTAATTAGCTGTATGGCAAACCAAGTGGAAATGGATTAATGGATTAAATATTGAGCACGACTTAGAACGTATCGTGGACTTGGAATTGATTTAGAAAAATATAATTGAAATTCCGTTCGGACAATTGTTTTAATTTGTTATCAATTTATAACAATATTGCGAAAAAATAGTATTACAATTCTAAAAACGTAAAAAAAAGTCGGGACAATCACAAACATTTATTACGTTTGATAAGACTTATCTTTCGGATGGATACATGATCAAACCAAATCATTAAAACAATAAAATCAAACCTTAAACATATCATGTCGACACATCACCACCGCTCCCCCATTCCGGACTCCTACACCGCGCAACAACAGCAAACCTTCAACCACATGACGTCATCATCAAAAGACCACGTCATGACGTCACAATACATCACGTCACCACTTACGCATGCGCAATCCACGTCATCATCATCATCTCCGGAATCGAGATATCCGCACGCCGATAGTTCGAGCGACGCGCTCATTGATCCAGGACAGGAGAATTCACCGCCGAGGGATGATGCGGGGTTCGGATCGCCGACGAATGGAGGGATGGCGATGGGGAATAAGGGACATGGAGGGGATAAAGGTGGAGAAAGAGGAGACAAGGGATCGCCGGCGAGTGACAGTGATTATGGGACCAGTTCCAGTTCGGGCACGCCCAATAAAAGTAGGTTCTTTAGTTTCATATAGATTTTTTTACGAATTCCAGATCTAAACTTGACACTCAAATTTTGTTTTCTAGACTAAATTGCTCGAATTTTCGCTTCTAGTTATGCTGTAGCTTCGCCAAGTTTATTTCATTTTTTTTTGTAATATGATAAATGATTTTATTCTAATTAATTTTATCCGAGCAAAGATCATATAAAGAAATAAATCAAGCAAAATCAATCGGCTCTAAATATCAGCATATATGTTTTTTTCCAGTCAATTCATGACATGTTTCATCCATGTTGAAATACGTGATTATATTTTAAATGGTTTAATTTCTTTAATTTTACTCAAATTGCTGATATGGATCAGGTTCATTTCACATATGAGGAAAGAAATAGTACATACCATAGCATTATATAAATTATTATACAAACCAGTAAATAATTACAAATTGTTTCAGTACTATCTTACAAATCGTCAACTATTTACTTTATGTCATTCTCTAAAAGAATTTATTTATTTCCAGGTCCTCCAGATGACGCCCATCTACGACGCTACCGCACGGCGTTCTCACGCGAGCAACTAGCGACGCTCGAGCGAGAATTCCAGAAAGAGAACTACGTTTCGCGACCAAGGAGGTGCGAGCTCGCGGCGGCGCTTAACCTTGCTGAGTCAACGATTAAGGTAAATGATTTAGTAAAATGATGTTTCCCAGATAACGATTGGTGTCTTTCGCTGAAAATGCTTAGACCAAAATATTAAATTTTGCGATCGAGACGTCATAGTTTGTTAACGACGAAAAATTTATCATTTTCATTTCAACTTCGTTTTTTTTTTGTAATGAGGAAAAAATCTTTGATACTTAAACCTTAATTTGTATTTAGGTTGTAAGAAATTATCAAGGTTGATTGTGCATTTTCAGCCATTGTTTATTAATTTCCTGCACTCAATCTAATTGTTTCGCTCGAATCATTATCTACTTTTTTGAAAGTATAATATAAAGGGTGGTTTTGTTTTAAGAATATACAAAAAATACATGCATAATGAAAGGAAATGAAATTGGCTTTATCTTTTAGGGGGAAAACTCATACTGCTACCGCCATTATGTAAAGGACTTTGAAAATGACTTAGAAACTCAACATAGCATGATATTTTTACTTCTAGGTTTGGTTTCAAAACCGACGCATGAAAGACAAGCGCCAACGTCTATCCATGTTCTGGCCTTACGCTCTTGCCGACCCAAACGTCTACGCTTACATGATGGGCAACTCTCAACTCATGGCAAACTCCCCAATGGGCGTCCCATCCCCATATCCATACCCTGGCATCGCATCACCCACATCAACACCCATCTCACCACCCACGCGACCACCTTTGGCCCCTGGATTGCTACCACCACACCCCGCTCTCCCACCTGGTTACCCGATTCCACCAAGTGCCGCCTTGGGTATCCACGCAAACATTCCATCCATGACGTCACTTCCCTCCGATTCACACGCACTTAGCAACGCGCTTAGCAACGCGGCGGCGGCACAAGCGGCGGCCGCTGAGCGCATGCTCGCACTCAAAGGTGAAGGACGTTTGCATTCGCCGCATGTGGCGCCACCACCGTCGGACTGTTCATGCGCGTCGTGTAAGATTGGTGGCGCACCGATGGCGCATTGCCATTCGCATTTTACGCATGCGCAAGTGACGCAAGGGTCACCCATGGTGTCAGCTAGTGTGAGTGCCCCTTTGCATGATGCAGTGAGTAAGACAAGTGCAACGACGAAGTTATCGGGAGCGGGACATATATTCAGGCCCTTTGATGAAGGCTCTTGAATATTTCACTTACTTTATTACATTTTTGAACGATTACTTTTGGTTTATGTTTATACAGTCATGTAGATGCAGTGTATTACATAAAAAACATGTGCCTTTATAGTGATTATAAAATGCATTTGAAGTTGTGAACTCAGGAAACGGAAGGTTCAGGCCAAGCGATACTTGCATTTCAGTACATATCATACATATACTTCTATGTTCAGTATTTATTAACAATACTCAATAATGTGAATCAGGCTGCCTGTTGTTATGATCATATCTCGCAAAATAAATAGACTTTCTAAATTTTATATGGCAAAAATAGACTAAGACAAATAAAATGAAGAGCGGGACTAAAAATGTATGAATAATTGTTTATGATGAAATTTGAATACTTTCAGTATGAATGTGATATGAATGTGAGATTGAATGGTATTTTGGTTCATATTAGCAAATGTACATATTTTGTTCAGAGTTTCAATAAAAAATGATACAATCGATCACATTTTCGTTTGTTTATTTTAATGTGCATGTATTTACGCGTAACCATTATTTTTTTTTATGGAACTTGTTTTTAAATGGATTGAATTATAAAAATAATATCTACAAGTGAAGCTTTGAAGCAGCTAGTAGCCTTCAAAATCAGCATTGCAAGTGAAAATAGTTTGAATATAAAGTGAATATAAATGAGAACAAAACCAAATGATTAAGTAAATATTAACGTTTCATTTGAGCATACATTTATTTAATATTTAGGCGATAGGCCTAAAGGCGCGCGCCCACTGACACGAGTACGAGTACGAGAACGAGAACGATCGAATACGAATGCGAGAAGAAATTTGGACGTTGTTTGCAATGTTTGACAAGTATGTTAGTTTTTTTTCCAAAACGTGCAGTACATGGATATATCTAAATGATATTTGGCATAATAAATAAACGCGAAAGCAAATAGCAAATGTATCGTTGAAATCGTTACATATATTGCATAAGTAAATTGATATGAGTGATATGTACACTTTCGGTACATCTTAGATAATTATTTGTTTGCATAATTTATATACCGCTTATTCGATCAAAATAAACAATATAAAATACTAATATATTAAAATAATTAACCAAAAACTATTACACCTAAGATAAATCTTTTAATACGTATGCAGTGTGGTTAAAGAAAATAAAAT
>LQRL01184837.1:0-11702 GCA_001703475.1 Hydroides elegans
ACAACAAAGCATCGTCTGAAAAATATGCGTCCGTGAAGGACCAAATTACGACCAAATGAATAATTTTTATCGAGTTAGTTATTAAAGAAATAAAGACTTTAAAACACGACATGCATATAATGTTTGAGAAGGCCCCGTTAGACACGCCTTGTTTGTGCTGTTTAACCTTGTTTATCGAACTATTGAATGACATTATTTTTATGTATAAGAAATATGTGCAAAATAACATGCATTTTTTAAAATTCATATTCAAAGAAAATTTTTAATATTTTAAAAAAGACACAGACAGGTGCGGCAAAATAATTCGAAATGTTTCGCGTTTATGGCATCCAAAAATATTGAATAATAAAAAAGTTATCGAAGAAATCATCATTTTTAGTGGGTCCATGTATAGTTTAATCTCCCCGTCGATTTGTATGGTATTATCGACTTCCATTTCAAAGATAAGTATACTTAAAACATTATGGTTATCTTTGACTGAATAATATGCAATGCGGCACCTTAAAAGAACAGATTGAAGTTTATTCCAGCTTTTATGACCTTTTCCATGCGATTTTTTTCGTTCAATTCGATATTTTTAGTGACATCAAAAGAACTTTAATATGTCTACAAATGCAAGGACTTTTCATGCGGGATTGAACAATAGCTTTGATTCGATTTTCAGATTTTTTGCAATAATAATGTATATGCTGAAGGTTATTTAGCATTCATAAGAGAAATATTAGTCATGTTTGTAAGCATTTCATTTACTAAAAAAACATACTTCTCAATCTTTAACATATTGGTAAAAATGGCACATTTATTATCATTGGGCATTGAACCTTTTTTTTTATTTCTTTTATATCAATTAATCTGATTTCTTTTGAAAAATATTCATACGAGAGGGTCCATATACGGATCATGATAACAAAACTCCTTGTAGACCTTCTACTAAACAAAATGTAAACATAATAATGAAGATAGACTTTGAAAACATATTTTCCTGTTTGTCCGATTGCTATACCCACTCTCCATCATTTATCAGTAATCAATTTCAATCTATTGAATTACCTTATCAACTTCATTTCGACACATACTTTCTAGTAGCTGATATAAACTTATTTCACTTATGCGAAAATAGTTATTCAACTGCTTGACTATAAAATCTCATTTCTATAAATGGTGATTAATAATCATATACTTAGTTATGAACAAAATAACTCACTCTCTGAATTTTGATGGGTTCCTGATAATCCCTTCCCCCGGAAAGGCGAAATCCCCACGGTACATCTTCGGAAGGGCGTTGAAGCCAGACGGTTTGTCCGATCGTCATTTTGTTGCGTTTTCGAATATATCCGAATTCAAAAGATCCACTTTATATGTACATATATTTTAGAAAAAAAAGTATTGTTTTTATCCGGTGAATTTGGTTGAAGATGATTTTTAATAATTATCCATGGGTTGTATGTATAATATCAAGGTGTATAACTCTAGCGATAAAGATGGCGGTGAACGCAATAAAAGCCAGGTAGGATATATAAATCCTAGTAATATTGCTCACTCAATTGCCGGCATATACACAACACACAACATATGCGCCTTTTGGCTGCCGCAGCTACCAGCGTAGGCAAACAAACAGCTCCACCTTGACTAATAATCCCCTAATCCTTCTTTTCTGCTACGTTCTCCACTTATCCACCAACCGGTAGACTCTATACAGCGCCCGTAGTCCAAACAGACACTTTCGCGCACTTACGCACGAAGCCGCCGCCGCCTTTCTACGAAATACCGCAGCTTCCAAAAATAACTGCCTTGGAGCGCAGTGCGGCTTATCTAATGGTTTTCCACCATGAGCTGCGTTGGTGAAGAGATATATCTCAGGCCCAGCTAGAAAGGTTGGTATAAATGTGAAGGTTATTGCGTCTTATTGATCCAGATGTTTAGGAGATAAACCGCCGTTTCGCCGGTAAATATTACTCAGCTATAAGAATTTACTCAACTATCCTGGATGTATCTGTAACGAACAACAACATAATGCAAACTTGAGGTTTTTGCAATAACACCACTGAAAACAATAAAATATGAGTCAGATACCAAAACTATCACTCAACTTTGAACACAAAAAAAGAAACATAAAAACTCTATGATTTACTTAATTTTCCATCAAATGCTCATGCACATTTAATTTACTGAAGTCAATATTACGTAAATGCTTCACGAAAACCCAATATCCCCGTAAGCTACTCGCATTTGATATTTGATTAAGCAACTGACATACACATGCTTTTATATACATATATAGATATCCAATCAAAGGTTGCTCTCATTCAATTGTCCTTTTGTGAATGCTTTTGTCTATATTTCAATTGCCATTTATCCGTTACAACTCAACAACAGGAACAGAAATACCAATATGATGTACATATTACCTGGAAAGTAAACAGTGAGTTGATTTTTTTATCGCAATACTTCATCAACTGTAATGTCCTTTGTCACTGAGGTTCATGCACAACTGCTAGGGAGACAGCAATGTTGAAAGGTATGTCTTTAGGAAATACGTGAAACCAGATTCATTCGTCTCACCGCAATGACAACTACCAACAGTATGTCAATGTAACTTTCTTTGTTCTTTTTTAATTTGATTTTGATCTACCTATTGATTTTTTGCTTGTTAATCGGCGAGGCGCGGTTTGGCTGCAAAGACACGACGTCACAGAATCTATAATAATTTCCTGCAACTATGTTGCGGTTACAAACATATAACAAACTGTTTCGATGTCCATATGAATAACTTTGCCTACACTAATATTTCATGAAAAGCGCTTTAAATGACGGTTCGTGCTTCAAATCAAATTATATTCTAACATTAATCATAGCTACGTTTCCCCCACTTTAATATTAATCATCATAAGCACTCATTATTAATTATACTCGATTGACTCTTTAAGTCAATGCAAGTCACACCTCCAGAAATAGAGATGAGTGACTAACATCAAGTTTTTATATTACATTTATATAAGGTTTTGCCGTCAACGATCGAGCAACGATGGATTGTATCAAGCTTGACACGTTTACACTTCAAACATTATCTTTCTTGACAATCTCGTCGAAGGTGAACTATGTATTGTCTGCAAAGTATATGTACGAAACTTGACGAATTTATTATTAGATGTTTCACTTACACTGTTATTGCAAAAACCGTCAGGTGTTATGTATAACAGTGATGCTACCGTTGAAATATCCTGGCATAAGTTTGTGTTTTGTACTGCATTTGACATTTACAATTTGTTACACAAAAAACGACTTAGCTCTACTAAGTGCACATTTCATTAGATAAAGATTCTTTTTCAAAACCGTTCAACGAATCTCCTTATGCACGCATTCTTATGATAAGTTGAACTAAATTGATCCTTAACAAATAGATAACGACGCTTTTCGACATTGTGATTTAGAATAAAGCGAATATCGATAATAACATATCAAAGCATGTTTCTTATTTATAGCTTGATGACTTATTTCCTAAATAGAATTCCGCATAAAGAGTCGTGTTATGCAGTTGTGAGTAATTCTTTGAACATTTTCGCGGATGACCCGATAAACAAATAAATCCTATTAGCGAAAATAAGAAAACATAAACACGTGTGGTAAAATGACAATACCTCATGAGTGGCGAGTGAAATCTGCCATTTCTCCGAGGGGAAGCAAAAACATAGTTTCACGAGAGCGAAGCTCGAGTGAAACTTTGTTTTTGCTTTCCCGAGGAGAAATGCCAGATTTCACTTATCACGAATTGTTGTATTGTTTTTATTCCTAGATAATTGAATTTAAATGTTAAATTTATTAAAATAATTAATTAATTTAAAATCCCCAAAAGGGCCAAAGATAAAATTGTTCCAGTAATTTGGTTTGGACCCGTCAGTATTAATAAAACGATAATTACCAATAAATGAAATATATTTAAATATTTTTTATCTTTTTCATGTCCGTTTTCTTTATTTGAACTTTAACTATTTTCGTAATAAATTTAAAGTCATTCACCAACTACCTACGAAGCTACCTTCTATCATTTCAAAATTCAGATGAACAATTATCATACATTTTAAAATGATACGTTAAAAACGTAAGCGTCATAAATACGAGCCCAATTGTGACGCAATGTTTTGCGTAGAAATACTGTGACGTAAGCACGTAAATGCATAAGAACAATGGAACTTGTAAATAAACACACGTTATAGTAAAAATGTTAAATAACTGATAAGAAGTGATTAAGATTGCATGTATAATGGTTAAAAAGATTAGGAATAAAGTTGCCATTCCTTTGTTTTGGATTATATACTTTATTACCAATTTCAACTCAAATTACTTGATGGTTTGAGGTAAGTTGGTTTTTATGCACGTTTTAAAACAAGGGGTTGAGACTTGCTTTAAATAAGCATTAGAAGGGCCTGGGTGACGTCCGTTTTAATAATTATGTCACCCCGTATGTCACTCTGCTCTAGGAATAAAACCACATACTTGACGTTTGAGTCTAGGTTCATGTCCAAGTCTCAATTGAAGGCATAAGTGCATTGGTAACTGGTCAGTTCGTACCTTTACAACTTCGTACCTTTACAACTTCGTACCATTTTGGTCAGTTTGTACCTTTTATTTTGGTCAGTTCGTTCCTTTTGAATTAGTCACTTCGTACCTTTTTACAATAATATATCTGTAAGTGATTTGAATTAAATTATTTATTGTTAATTTCTTTTTTAATATTATTTTACTTTAGTTAAGTTTTTTTTTCGACAAAGCTCACTTGGTGTGTCTGTCAATCGAATCATTCGTGCACATTTTGAAACATCAAATGAAGACTACTATATAGATTAAAGCTTATGAACATTTATAGATATTTTGATTGCATGAAATGAAAACGTATAACCACGGATTTTTTTAATATTGGAGGAAACAAATACCAAGGTTTTTTTTAAATATTGCAGGAACTTTAGAAAAGGTTAGTTTTAACTGAACATTATTCAAGATGAAATAAAGACAAATAATTATAAAAAAAAGCATTGGTTAGTTGAATTTTTTCTCTCTCATAAATAATATAATTACGTTCTTCGTCAAAATTCTGAAAATGCAATTAAAGGATTAACGTTTTTTGGCACTGCAGACTCAGGTTGTATACGGAGTTGATTTTTTCCAGAGTTAATCCTGGAGTTGATCCATGAGTGAAAACTATTGTTTTCATTTTGAAAAATATGTTCCTACGTTAAAAGTCTATTTACTATTCTATTTAAGCGACTCAGTTATTAATCATTGTCACTCACTTTGTATCTTAATTGCAATTAATGTATTACATGTGTCATGTTATGCGTCCCCATTATTTACCTGACTCAGTAATTAATCATTGTCACTCACTTAACGATCATGGTATCTTAATTGCAATTATTGTATGACATTGTCATGTTATGCGCCCCCACAATTTACCTGACCCATCGGATCAAAGGCGTCATGACTCAATGCTTAAACAGGTGTTAACTTAATAAACATACATGTTCGTTTTGGGGATTAGTATCGAACCATGCCCGTATATAATAAATGAAGAGTACCCCACGAGCTGTTCCTCACAAAAGGTGTTCCCCAGCAAATCCCCGCTGGCTTGGAGATTTTGAGGAAATTCGTTCTTGCTTGGATATTTAAGCAGTTTGAGAAACACCTTTTTTGATAATTTCTCTTTTTTTGTGATAATTAATGAAAATAATTAATCAAAATGGATCGTAATCGCTTGCGATTGTCTTATAACATGTTATTTGTTATTTAATAATAGGTAATTTAGCTATATTCAACATTTCAATTTTCGCAAAAAGGGTTACTTTTCTGCTCCAAGCTGGCTAAAAAAGGAGGAACAGCTCAGCTGGCTTGGAAAAATGAACACCTTTTTGCACAATTTTAATGTTCGAAAAGGTGTATTTTGTTGTTGTTTGTCTTTGTAAAGTTGTTTTAAGGTGATTTAACCACTTTTTGATAAATGTGTCGTGGGGTGCCCTTCAATAAATGGACAACCATCATCATTAGTTACAAAGTAGAACAGTTGCAGGATATATACTTAATTTATACGTTTACATAATACTAATATTCACTTTCACAAATGTGAACATAAATTTCACAAATGAATACAAAATAGAAATCAAATTGAGAGAAGAGAGAGAGCGAGCGAGAGAAAAAAAGAGTATTTTGAAATAAGATATCGTAAAGAAATATACTTGGATACATATCAATTAATAAAAATTGCGAAGCATATTTATCTATTTTCTGTAATAAGTTTAGTAATAGTTACATGTATATATATTAGCAAGTGCCACATTTTTTCCGGCCATATTACTTAAATTAAAATTTTATGCATATGATAAATTAAATTAAACCAACAAAACAAGATTTAAAACAATTTGGATATCAATTTTAGGTGATAAATGACAATAATTGAAAAAAGGTACGAAGTGACCAAAAAAGGTACGAAGTGACCAAAATGGTACGAAGTGACCAAAACACCGAAGGTACGAACTGACCAAAAAGGTACGAAGTTGAAAGGTACGAAGTTGCAAAGGTACGAACTGACCAGAAAGCAGTGCATTATACTATATATTAATTAATATAGCACGGTTATGCACGGAGATTTGCATAAGGTCATACGATTTATGACCAATATCAAATGACAACATCGAATATTTGCCCTATTATAAACCATTTGCACCATTTATGCAAGAAAAAGCCAATGACTATAATTTGCTATACGATAAATAATTAATGTAATGTTTGATGTCAAATTTCTCAAAAAAGCAACTATCTACTCGGTACCACTTTGAACGGATGTCTTCAATTGAAAAGGTGAGTGCATGAACATGATTAGTTTATTAACATGTTTGCATGACGCTTTTTCAGTCAAATCTGACTGTTAATTCAGAAACAATTGATGTTCTCTGCTAAAAATAGAAGCCCTAAATAAAAGAATACATGTACGATTTGAAATATTTTAGTGCTATGAATATTTTACTTATTTGAAATCGACAAATTGTGGAGGGTATTAGGTCACATTACGACGTGAAGCTGTAAGGACGTTGTGATATCGTAAAGGGTTTCTATGTAAAATCTTACGTCGCGTTGTTGAACAAAAAACAACTCTTGACCGGTTTAATTATGACATTTTCACAATCTGGATTTTATGTCTGGACGAAAATATAGTTTTCTATACGAAAAAAAATATTGGTACTTTATGCCCGCGTTGTTCGACTTCGTTATTCGAATGATCTCAGATTATTCTATAAAAAGGTTTTTGCTTACATATGGAATTTATTAAATGCATGTGCATTGTGCTTTTAAAATATGGTTAGCTTGTATGCAAAGCATCTTCAAAGTGTATAATGTATATTTTATCGTATCTTTGAATATATCGATTTTTTTAACATTTAAATTCTCAATCATGTGACAACTCAGGCAAAATAAGACAAATATATGTAAATTAAATATGAGCAGAATATATATTGTATGAAATGAAATATATTCATTGTTGAATATATATTCACTAATTGCAAATATTCAAATATTCTTTCCTTTGCATCTTCATATTACCTCTGATGTATAAATACACACAGGAGAGTATCTGCTGTATATACAACGCACTCCTTTAAATTATTATCATTTAAGCATGTATTCTGTTTTTATAATTATGTTAACATGTGTCCACTATTATTTACAATCCCAAAAAAGTTTCGGTTAATATCATTTTTATTTGTTCAATTTCGATTAAACAATATATGCATCTCTTAGAAATATGAAATCCTGACTAGGGGAACAAATCTAGGACCTTCAGGTATTGGTACATACATTTCAAGAATCTTAGAAAATAACAGTAGATGTAAAATGAGGGTTCTGCCGCACCTATAATAAAATGGGGGTTCTGCCGCACCCAGAACAAAATGGGGGTTCTGCCGCACTCAAAACAAATTGGGGGTTCTGCCGCACGCTGGAGGTTTAGAAGGTTTAGAAGGATTTCATCAGTTTTCGTTAGGAACAAAATATCTAAAAGGTTTTATATTGTTTCGTCACTCTGAAGGATGGTATACTGCTAAGTTAAAGTCAAAAGTCAAAACAAATCTTTTAGAAATAGTAGTATTTATTAGTATAGGAGCATTTATTCGATGAAAAAAAAAGGCGTTTGATACGGTGGACCATAAATTATTGATTCAACAATTTAGGTATTATGGAATTCGTGGAATAGCGTAAAATTTTCTTTAAAGTTATCTAAGTAGTAGAACTCAATTTGTCAAATATAAATATACTCTTTCAAGTAAGCAGGAAGTGTTGTGTGGAGTACCCCAAGGTTCTATACTGGGACCACTATTGTTCATATTATACATACGATATGTATAAAATATCTATTATATTTCATCATCTTTGCAGATGACACGAATATATTTTATCTTGATAAAAATCCAAATAGATTAGTAAGAGTTATAAATACCTTTGAGTTGGTTTAGCTATCACAATGGTTCAAACTAAATTAACTTTCTCTTGATGCACAAAAATCTAACTACATGTTGTTCAGTAGCTAAAAAGGTTGCCTCATTACCAGTTAAATTAGATGGTATTGAGCTTAATAGGGTGACATTCACAAAGTTTCTTGGCTTAATTATTGATGAAAAGTTTACATGGATAAATCATATTGAAACGGTTAACAATAGGATTTGTAAAGCCATAGGGTCTATGTATAGAATTAGAGAAAAGGTTGATAACCAGTCACTACTTATGATATATGATGCGTTAATATTGCCATACTTAATGTACTGTTGCGAACTTTGGGGAAATACGTATTGCATAAGAATTAAAAGGCTTAAATTGCTCAAGAAGCGTGCAGTAAGGATAATAAATAATGCTGATCATAGAGCGCATACATCTGAATTATTCAAGAAATAAAGAATACATAAACTGGATGATCTTATCAATCTCCACACATGTTTAGTTATGTATAAAGCATCAAACTGTCTAAAGTCAACGTATTGTTCTGAGAACGTGTTTGAACCTTATTATTTCCTTTATTTTCTTTGCAATTTTCCCAATTTTTCTGCAGTATATACATCATTTAAAACGCGGGCTTTTTGCCAATTTTCATACTAATCATTAAATTATAAGCATATTAAAAATAATTAAAACGATTTCTCAGGGATTTTTCTTGATTTTTGTGCATAGATTACCCTGTTCTCCCTTTTTCCTTTGACATATGTTTGATTTTTTACCAATGTTTGACACTTTTCCCGAAAGAATTTGACCATTTCTGTCAGAATCTTTCAAAATTAATTGGCTTAAGAGGGATATCGACTTGGGTTCCAGGGTCGTCATTGTGCACCCCAGAATTATATTCTCTAAATTTGAAGCAAACGAGCTATGTTCTAACTGGAAAATGGAACTTTACTACCTAGAACTGTTCAAAGTAAATTTGTAAAAAAAAAGATATACATGGGTATAATACGAGAAAAAAAGGCCAATTACACACATCACGTGTTAATTCAAGTTTGAAACATATGTCAACAAATATAAGAGGTGTTAGGCTTTGGAACGATCTTGATTGTAAAATTATTGATTGTAAACTTAAGTGTAACCTGCTAAGCAACTATTAGTATACAAACTTAAGGTGTATAGAGTACCATTTTGTTAAATCAGTATAAAGGTCGAGAATTGTATTATTTATAGATACATATATGTGCTGCATAGAAGTTTCAGGGGCTAATGAATGAATAAGAATTTACATTCTTCAAGTCAGCTCCTTTTCATGTTTTAAATAGTCACAAATTTAATATATAATACACAGCATATCATGTAAATGTATTGCGAAATATGAAATAAAATATTGTTTATCGTTTATAGAAAAAAAAATCATAATTTTCATTTCCCCAAATATTGTACAATTATACGTGAATCCATGCATATTACTATAAAGTTGTTCCAATAAAAGCAAATTTAGTTTTATCTATTTATCAAACCTGCAAATCATTTGCGTTGCTTGATTATTTAAATCAGTTGAAACAACGATTGTTTATACAGTGTATATAGTTAATTCAACAATCGTCACGAATTCATTGTTTTGGTTCACAGTAATACTAAATGACCGCTATTATTTTGTCCAGGAAGTATAGTAGAGGGCGCTGTTACTCGTATTTCCAAAAGTAAAAAAGAACCGGGGCAACGCGATTAACCGAAAGTTTAAGAAATGTGCCAAATAGGAAAGCCTGTCACTGTTCAACCACTTTGTTTGAGGTAAGTTTTAGAAAATAGAAAACATTTCCGGATGTCAGACATGTTTATTAACATTTGATGAATTGAATCGTAATGACATGTTATAACTTGAAGCAAATAGACAACGTATCGCTCACTTTGAAAAAAAGGACTCGTACATGAAATAAGTTTGTGATGTAGGATTGGGTTATCATGTGAATGGGTAGAATAATGAATGAACTTATGATTTATTGTAGATTTTAAAACAGGGATACCGGTGTATCTCCATGATTCCACCAGTCCGTCTTGGGTCCCAACACTACAGAATTCGGAAAAAAGAAGGCACAAGACACAGAAGGTTAAAAGAGAAGACACAGAATAGAGATGCAGTGAAATCTTTGTCACTCCTATCAAATATAGTGGGGATCTTATATGGTACATCGCTAGATGTCTCTACCGTATGTTTATAAGGTCATTTCTTAATAAAGATTTGCAAACAGTATATTTAGTAAAAAAATGGATAAAAAGGATGTCATTGCAAGAAGACTACTGGATGTATGTTTTATTTTTATATGAACATTTCAGATCGAGCCTAATGTGATAGAAACTGTTATCAGAAATCATCGATCATCTTTCGCGAACGAACAGTTATTAGAAGAATAAGAATATTAAAAAAACAGTATCTTTGAGATGGATACATACAATTTGAACCCTGCCAAAGTGCCATTTTATACTTCTTTACACTCGTTGTCTGTTTTACTTTTATTATTCATTTTCATCGATGACTACATCAGTGGTAAAAGGACAGTATTATCGAAAATGTAGCAGTTTATTTTGTGCTTAGATAAACTTATAATAAATTATTTATTAAAAGATATGTCTTTCAATTTAGGGGTGAGTGTAGCAGATGTTCAATCATATTTTCATAAACTTTAGATGTACTTTATTATATGCTTTCTTTTCTTGTTAAATGGCCAGATAGAAATGTTCTTAGATTTTCTGTGTATCATCGTTTTAGAGATTGTTTTATGATAAAGTAACTCTGATCTTATTTATTCAAATTACAATACAGTTAAATATATTATTTGAATTTCACCTCAAGGGGTTATTACTTGTGTTTGAAAGGGCTGGGGAGGGGAGCGTCTGATAAATATATAGCTGAAAAATGTAGTACCTTAGACATTTTTTACCGGGTGCTTTTCTTATGGCAGATTGAGGTTTTAACATTAGATATTACATTACTTTTTATCAGGCACAAGTAGTTTAACCAAATTTAACTAAAGGCAAAAAGCAATTATATCCTGTCGAAGTAGAACATACAAGAAAATAGCTAAGGATACGTGTTAAACGAGTAATTTGTCAATTAAATAATCAGTTTTTATAGGTAATGCACCAATCAAATTGGTAAAGTTGCGAAAAGGTGAAACTATAGATAAAATTGTTCATTTTTGTTGTTTGTTTACTAATACATGTTA